>OZ005648.1:2054130-2274130 GCA_963930645.1 Salticus scenicus | reverse complement strand
GTATACATTATACATATACAAAGAGTATATCTCTCTGGCGCGGCATGCCTCATATATATATATGTAAAAAATGCATACTAATACGAGTAGTATACTGGCTACTGGCATCTGTCTTTTTTCTAGTTCTATACTCTATGTATGTATGTACTTTTTTCACAGTATGCACATAGTTCATAAAGTGCAAGCACGTGTTTTTATACAGACTGTTATATTCTTCTTTTTGATTTCAATATAAATTTTCAAAAAAAAAAAAAAAAAAAAAAAAAAAAAGAATATTATTTTAGTCATATTACAATATTTTTACCTAATATAAGGCTTAGTTCATTTAATTTGGGTAGCTACAAATACTGTGCCGAATCCAATAATACAGATCATAAACACTTCTTTACAAACCAAAAATAATTCAAAAATAATAATCTAATAGCTCGACGGTACAATTCACAAGTTACTTAGTTTTCACTTCTATCGGCAGTCCCCAAACGCTGCTTTTAGTATTTTATTTATTTTGTTTTTAATATTTTTAAGATAAAATTTATTCGATGTAGTTATTTACTTGCGAAATGAGTTTTGAATTCAAACATTTAAAATACTTTTGAAGAGTGATACATAAAAGCAGGGCCCGCTTTACCATTAGGCGAACCTAAGCGGTCGCCTAAGGCTGCCGAAAAAGGAGGGCCGCCAAAAAAATTGAAACACCGGCCAAAATTTAAAGGAAAAAAAAAAAAAAAAAAATGGTGAAAGAAAAGCGAAAATCATAAATCATTTTTTTTTTCTCTTTTAAGGAATATGTGTATATTCAATTGTGAATTAAAAGTAACCTTCTTTAAGGATTTTAACTTTGCATAAAAACACCTTAACCCTTTCAGGGGTAAGAAATATCGCACATTTAAAATAAATTACCACCAGAATTTGCGAACAAGTTTAAAATACAAGAAATGAATGAAGAATTTTCTTTACGTTATTAAAGAAAAACTTTGTAAAAATTTCTAAGATGAATTTTTGCAGTTGGGAATAAAAATTAGATGTTCTGGTTAAGGTACTAAAATGTTGATTTTCAATAAACATATTCTTTGATTTGAATGTGATAATGAATGAAAGCTAGATCTTTTCAAATAAGATGGAAAAAATGATGATGAGGAGCTGAATGGTTTGCAATTTCAACCTGAACAATTTGGTTTTAGACCTAAACATTCCACCACCCATCAGAATAACAGAATTTATTCACGATAGTTTTATTAAATCTCAAAAATTCGAGACCCCTTTACTTGACATCACTAACGCGTTTGACACTTTCGCATGGCGGCCTCATTTATAAGCTCATTCAGCTGAAAATTCCAACTCTTTATATCAAATTCATCCATAATCAACTAAACTAAATAATAGAATCAAGAATAAGAAAATAGAAAAAATCACTATTAAATTTATAAGTATCTAATTAAAAAATTCATGTAAATTTTATACATTTGCGAAAAAATAACTTCGTAAACAAGTCAGAAAATAGTTCAGATTTCAGAAAGATCTTAAGAATAAAAAAATACGTAAAATATATAAATTAAGATTAAAAAATAAATAAGAATAAATTTTAATTACATAAGGGCGATCTTTTCTCGTCTATGGTATCTAGAAAACAGTGTTGCCATATCTGGCAGATTTTTTATTGAATAGTCACCAGTAATTGTTTATTGTAATGTTTACCTAATCGCTTCGAAGACTGATAGTCTATTATGTATATCAAATATCACTTCTCAAAATTATTGTGATTATTGAATAAAATATTCCGCCAGATCTGGCAACACTGATAGAAAATCTGTTTCATGAGTTGACTTTAGATAGTCTTTTCTGCAAAAGGCTTTACCTTCATACAGAAAAATTAAACGCTACTTTGATTCGCATCACAGGTCCACCAGTGGTCGAGCGGTTTTGCGCTCAAAGCTGGTAGATAAGAAGTGCCCGGTGTGATATTGAAAATTACATATTCTTTCTCAAAATTTAATTGCATTTAACTTCTTAAAATTATTTATTTTTTCCTTTTTTAAAAGGCTTCTTCAAAACGAAAAGAATTAGATTTATTTTCTCCAAAAGCGAATGTTACATTCTTTCAAATATTGCAGATAAAAAAAAAAAAAGAAAACGAAAGAAAAAAGAAATAAAGAAATAGCCTTGAATCATCTCTTCATTCCAAAAAAAAAAAAAAAAAAAAAAAATACGTGTGGCACTCGAGGACTGCCGCGGTAAAGCATATATCCGCAATGAGAATATAACAAAAATATCCGCAATCGATTTGTAGGTATCGAAAACCTCGATGTACCAAATTTGAATGATCTAAGGATCTTTTTAAAGGCGTGCAAGTCGAATGGGGATATTCAAGTTTTTTCTTTGATATAATTTCAAGTTACACTTTTTGAGCGTGGTGACCGATAAGAAAACAAATTTTAATAGAGAAAAGGTATTTAATAGGTTTTAAAGGCCTGCAAGTCGAATGGGGATATTCAAGTTTTTTCTTTGATATTAATTCAAGTTAAACTTTTTGAGCGTGGTGACCGATAAGAAAACAAATTTTAATAGAGAAAAGGTATTTAATAGGTTTTAAAGGCCTGCAAGTCGAATGGGGATATTCAAGTTTTTTCTTTGATATTAATGAATAAGATAACAATAATGATAAGAAAACAAATTTTAATAGAGAAAAGGTATTTTAATAGGTTTTAAAGGCCTGCAAGTCGAATGGGGATATTCAAGTGTTTTCTTTGATATTAATTCAAGTTACACTTTTTGAGCGTGGTGACCGATAAGAAAACAAATTTTAATAGAGAAAAGGTATTTAATAGGCTTTAAAGGCCTGCAAGTCGAATGGGGATATTCAAGTTTTTTCTTTGATATTAATTCAAGTTACACTTTTTGAGCGGGGTGACCGATAAGAAAACAAATTTTAATAGAGAAAAGGTATTTAATAGGTTTTAAAGGCCTGCAAGTCGAATGGGGATATTCAAGCTTTTTCTTTGATATTAATGAATAAGATAACAATAATGATAAGATAACAATAATGATAATGATAAGAAAACAAATTTTAATAGAGAAAAGGTAGTTAATAGGTTTTAAAGGCTTGCAAGTCGAATGGGGATATTCAAGTTTTTTCTTTGATATTAATTCAAGTTACAGTTTTTGAGTGTGGTGACCGATAAGAAAACAAATTTTAATAGAGAAAAGGTATTTAATAGGTTTTAAAGGCCTGCAAGTCGAATGGGGATATTCAAGTTTTTTCTTTGATATTAATGAATAAGATAACAATAATGATAAGATAACAATAATGATAATGATAAGAAAACAAATTTTAATAGAGAAAAGGTAGTTAATAGGTTTTAAAGGCTTGCAAGTCGAATGGGGATATTCAAGTTATTTCTTTGATATTAATTCAAGTTACAGTTTTTGAGTGTGGTGACCGATAAGAAAACAAATTTTAATAGAGAAAAGGTATTTAATAGGTTTTAAAGGCCTGCAAGTCGAATGGGGATATTCAAGTTTTTTCTTTGATATTAATTCAAGTTACACTTTTTGAGCGTGGTGACCGATAAGAAAACAAATTTTAATAGAGAAAAGGTATTTAATAGGTTTTAAAGGCCTGCAAGTCGAATGGGGATATTCAAGTTTTTTCTTTGATATTAATGAATAAGATAACAATAATGATAAGATAACAATAATGATAAGAAAACAAATTTTAATAGAGAAAAGGTATTTTAATAGGTTTTAAAGGTTTGCAAGTCGAATGGGGATATTCAAGTTTTTTCTTTGATATTAATTCAAGTTACAGTTTTTGAGCGTGGTGACCGATAAGAAAACAAATTTTAATAAAGAAAAGGTATTTAATAGGTTTTAAAGGCCTGCAAGTCGAATGGGGATATTCAAGTTTTTTCTTTGATATTAATTAAAGTTACACTTTTTGAGCGTGGTGACCGATAAGAAAAGAATTTTTTTTCTTTTATTGAATAAATGAGAATATATCCGCAATGAGAATATATCAAAAATATCCGCAATCGATTTGTAGGTATCGAAAACCTCGATGTACCAAATTTGAATGATCTAAGGATCTTTTTAAAGGCCTGCAAGTCGAATGGGGATATTCAAGTTTTTTCTTTGATATAATTTCAAGTTACACTTTTTGAGCGTGGTGACCGATAAGAAAACAAATTTTAATAGAGAAAAGGTATTTAATAGGTTTTAAAGGCCTGCAAGTCGAATGGGGATATTCAAGTTTTTTCTTTGATATTAATTCAAGTTACACTTTTTGAGCGTGGTGACCGATAAGAAAACAAATTTTAATAGAGAAAAGGTATTTAATAGGTTTTAAAGGCCTGCAAGTCGAATGGGGATATTCAAGTTTTTTCTTTGATATTAATGAGTAAGATAACAATAATGATAAGATAACAATAATGATAAGAAAACAAATTTTAATAGAGAAAAGGTATTTTAATAGGTTTTAAAGGCTTGCAAGTCGAATGGGGATATTCAAGTTTTTTCTTTGATATTAATTCAAGTTACAGTTTTTGAGCGTGGTGACCGATAAGAAAACAAATTTTAATAAAGAAAAGGTATTTAATAGGTTTTAAAGGCCTGCAAGTCGAATGGGGATATTCAAGTTTTTTCTTTGATATTAATTCAAGTTACACTTTTTGAGCGTGGTGACCGATAAGAAAACAAATTTTAATAGAGAAAAGGTATTTAATAGGTTTTAAAGGCCTGTAAGTCGAATGGAGATATTCAAGTTTTTTCTTTGATATTAATTCAAGTTACACTTTTTGAGCGTGGTGACCGATATAAAACAAATTTTAATAGAGAAAAGGTATTTAATAGGTTTTAAAGGCCTGCAAGTCGAATGGGGATATTCAAGGTTTTTCTTTGATATTAATGAATAAGATAACAATAATGATAAGATAACAATAATGATAAGAAAACATATTTTAATAGAGAAAAGGTATTTAATAGGTTTTAAAGGCCTGCAAGTCGAATGGGGATATTCAAGGTTTTTCTTTGATATTAATGAATAAGATAACAATAATGATAAGATAACAATAATGATAAGAAAACAAATTTTAATAGAGAAAAGGTATTTAATAGGTTTTAAAGGCCTGCAAGTCGAATGGGGATATTAAAGTTTTTTCTTTGATATTAATTCAAGTTGCACTTTTTGAGCGTGGTGACCGATAAGAAAACAAATTTTAATAGAGATAAGGTATTTCAATAGGTTTTAAAGGCCTGCACTTCGAATGGGGATATTCAAGTTTTTTCTTTGATATTAATTCAAGTTACCTTTTTTGAGCGTGGTGACCGATAAGAAAACAAATTTTAATAGAGAAAAGGTATTTAATAGGGTTTAAAGGCCTGCAAGTCGAATGGGGATATTCAAGTTTTATCTGATCTATTTTATACACAAATTTTACGCGTACAGCTATTAACTGTTGTACATAGATGATAGATACATATACACCTATATACTTTCTCACAAACAGCTGCTTACGTATACGTCCGATTTCAGAGCAGCTCGTCTCGATCCGTGCGAGCTTCGTACAGCCGAAGTCTACCGAAGTCTGCCGAACTGTGTTAGGTTTTTTTTCGTTACGGAATTTTTTGATTCGGTCGCCGCGCTCAAAGCCCGCGATAAAAGCTATACAATAGCTTAAAAAAAAAAATAATAATTAAATGAAATATATTTATATATAATAACGGAATGAAAATCATAAGTACCGTTGTATGTTGCGGCTGCTTGTCATTAATTAACGCGTATCAAATAAGTCTAATACTTCTATCAACGGTTAATATACATTTTCAGAAATAGATTTGAAAATGCGAGAAATAAAAGTTATTATTATTTTCATAATACTAAATCTGTCAATTCATCTTCGAGACTCAAGGAAATGTGTAATTATATCTGGCGTCAGCATGCATTATTATGTGTAATCTAACTTGATATTCCGTAATTTCAGAATTAAATCGATTTGATTTATCACAATAGCTGAACGAATTTTATGGTTAACATATAATGTATAACGCACTTATGGCGACAAATATCTAAGCCACAATATTTGAAAATAATATATGTAAATTTTCGTACTGACTTAAAAAACTGGTGTTGCTGCGGCGTCCTAATTTGGCGAAAGTTCTTTTTGAAATTAATGTTTTTGCCAAACTTCTAGTTCACTTTTTATCACTTTCGCTTCAGCTTCGGCGTTTAAAGGTAGCTTCGCTGTTTTGTCTGTACTCCCCGTGCCCATCTAGATATTGCTATCCAAAAAGGTGTATCTAGATATATTCATCTGCTAATTTCTTCTGTAAAATTTATTTGGATTAGACAATGTATTTTATTGTTCATGATTGTTCGGACTAATATTGTGGATCAATTTCTCCATCCCAATTAAAAATTATATGTAACAGTTCTTCAATAAATAATCATCTGAGTTTTCGAGAAATCTGGATTGTTATTGGCACATCGCATTTAATCCTTAATTTTTTTTAGACTATCACGGCTATTAAAAGGACATAAATCTATACTACCAACAATCTCTACAACAACCGGTTCAATCCCAGGTCGCGCTCATCAACCTAAACGTTCGGAATTTTCCGTGTTATTTTTTCCGAAACTCGCGTAAATACGGGCTAAGTCTCCTTAGAAAGACTCCCCCCCCTCCTCAGAGGGCATTCTACCAATAGGCCTCGGACCCTGGCGTAGTCAATTGGTTTTAAACCCTAGCAATCAATTCGTATAAGAATATCTAATATTATGTCGCACGTTTATGAATGAAAAGTTTCGTAATTGTGTTTGAAAGTGATTAGTTTGCAATTAATAATAGCCAACACAAAATTTCATCTGATAAATCGATCCACTAAGAAATGAATTAATAAAATTTTTATTTCCCATATACATTAAGGAAAAGGTTCATGCAAAAGTGAAGGGGAAAGCTTTTTTAACATTTTCAATAAAGGTTGAAAATATTGACGACTTCGGTTTGTCATCATGGCCGTAGCTATTTAAAATGGTAGAAATAGGATAACCAGCTTGTGTACAGGGACACCCAAAAGGGTGACAGTTAATTGCTTTCTATTAGATGTAGTTTTATAAAATCACATTTTAAAAACTTTGTACAGCGAAAATCGTATTAAAATTTAGATTTATTATTCATATGATTAAAAAAAAAAAAATCTATAGAATAGGGTATATTTAGCATTAAGATTTACAGGATCGCACCAAAATATTCAAACACATTATAAGAGCTTAAGAGCTACAATTGGAAATTGTTAGAACTGCATGTCAGTTTATGTTAAGGTTTTTTTAACCCTTTTCAACAATGTTTTGGAGTGATTATGAATTCAGTTAGTTTGTCTGTCTGCATTTTTTTTCCGTTGTGTGATAACGTAGGCAAAGTACATTAAAAGTTAAACGGGGCAACAAGACATACATTTGGAAAATATTAATAGTTATGCAAACCAAAGGATTTTCCATTCTTGTTTAAAAAATGAAACGAATTTTTGTTAACATCTGGTTTAATGTAAAATTGAAAATTACCACTTATTATGGAAGGATTAAAATTATAATAAAAATAAGTACTAATTAAAAAAAAAAAAAAAAAAAACCGTAATACTTTAATATTGTTATTATTCACTCTGGAACTTTGCCGGTGGTAAAAATGTAGCAACTTGATAGATTCACTCTGTTTAGTGATGCGATGCCGCAATGTGATAGCTAAGCGATGGTGAGGGAATGACAGATTTCAAATTCCCTTTTCTTCTGTCCATACAAAAATTCTCTTTTTCATTCCATTGTAATAGATTTTACTCAAATTTTCGGCCAAACAGTTATTGGTGCAAGCTGTATATGGCATATGAGTAACAGGTACAGATATAACAGTATTGATGTACAGTAGTTCCGTTGTGCATGAATATGTGCGATGTCATGTAGAGAATGGAGATTAGTATAAACAGAAATTTTAAGGCATTTTTCCAATTGAACGTTTAGCACAATCAAGTAGAAAAACTAAAAGTTTGATTCAACTTGTTTATTTTTTCTTATTGCTAATTATGCCGGATCCAGTTCAATTGTTCCAAAAAAAAAAAAAAAAGAGTTATTTAAATTTATATTACTTATAATATTAGAATAAGTTGAATCTTAATATAGTAGTTTCCTCTTTTGTAAGGTAGATGGGGTGGAGGGAGAGGGATCACAGTGAGAAAATTTACCTGAGGTCACATGAAATCTATAAGCTACCCTAACGTAATATTTATTAGAGGGGGCCGCCAAAAATCCATCGCTTAGGGCCGCCAAAATTGTAAAGCGGCCCTTGCATAAAAGCTCAACAAGTAAACACTATGAATTCCAAGATGCACGCAAAAAATGTTTCGGGTTGAAATAAATGAAACAACTATTCATCAGACAGAAAGGCACGGAACGGTTATTGCTGTATTTGTAATTCATGGTGTCGGCATACAACACTAGTAAATTATATCAACAGTATTATATTTGAAATTTTATTTTTTCTGACGGTTGTCGGCCTGGATAGCTCAATTGGTAGAGCCTTGACCTTGTAAGTCAAAGATCCGGGGTTCGACTCCCGGTCCAGGCATTATTTTCACTCAGTCGGAAAAAATAAAATTTCAATAAATATGATTTTCTTCCAATCAGTTTATTGTGTGATTTTAATAATAATAATAAAAAAAAAAAGAAAATAGCATTTTATTTATTTATTTTATTTTATTTTATTTATTTATTGCAAATGTTGAATGCATTTAAAAACATTAAAGACGTTGTTTATGTTTATCACTTCAGGTCTACAGTATTTTTCGGTAGTCAAGCATACTGATCGAATAAATCAAATGGGATAAAACTTGAATGACAGTATTATGATGAATGAGCACCAATTATACTGAAAGGAAAAAAAAAAAAAAAAAATAGGAGGAAGCATTTTCCCTTTCGCAGACTTTTAACTGAAGTGAGCGCCCTCGTCTGAGCAGCAAAAGAATTTATTTCAGGGTTAAAGATTTATTTCGAGAAAAAATCGATTGATAGAAGAGGTCTTGGCTTTCGAAGTTTTTCTAATTATGTTTTGGGATAAAAACAACAACAATTGGTTTCTAAAGAGACGGTTTCAAAGAACCGTGACGCTCCTTCCTCATATTTTATATATTTAAAGATTTTGAACTGTTACTTTTATTTCGTTTAAATTAAAACCTTAAAAATATAGTTAAGTTTTACTTACTCAATTTTTCGAACGACTGTGACAGCACTGTTGAATTAACAAATTAGATAAGGAAATTGAGTGATGACAACTTACATAATAGTTTTGCATATTATTTTCTTTGTTTATTTTCGCTTTGGGTAATAAATTTTAAAACTTTACACATTAATTATTTATTAATATATATATGAATATATTATTTTATTATGTATAAAAAAGAAAATATATTCTTACTAATTCATAAAATCATGCAAGGAAAATAATTGTTTTAGTCTCCAAAGAAATTTAATAAATAATAATAAGCTTCCAAAAAATTAAATTCTGAAAAAAAAAAAAAAAAAAAAAAAAAAGGGGGGGGGGGGGTTTCAAACATACTCTTTTGGTTAATTAAGATGAATTTTTAAAGATATAAGTAATAAAAGCTGGGCATATCGCACCACCATAGTCATTAATAAGGATTAATGAAGTGGTACATAAAAGTCAAAAAGTGATTATGGCCACGAAAAACAAGAAAGAAAAATCATGCAGCACACATTGATTAGTAACACTTTCCAACTGTACGTAATTTCCCTGTACACAAACCAGTATAGGTATAAACTTCATTTTCAATAGGGAACACCCGATAGTGAACTTGAATAACATATATCAGTTTAAAAAAAATTCCATAAATATTTACTGAAGTTAAAGCACGGGTAGACAGACAGACGGACATATACACAAACTGAAATCATACTCACACTTGACAAATGTTAGAAAGTGTTAAAAACGCTTAATGTAAACGAAAGTACAATTATAGCAATTTTTTATTAAGAGCTTTTAATATAAATGAATATTTTTGTGTCACCCTGTAAATCTAATGCTAATCATTCTATATTCTATGCAAAGCATTATTTTGTGCACACAAATAATATATTTCAATTTCATAAAACTTCGTAGAAAGTAAAGTTATTAAAATTTGATTTACAGAAATATCTCTCATAGAATGTAATGCTTTGGAATACTTTTGAGTGTCCCTGTACATAAACCAGTGGTCATATTTACTCTATTTTCTACAGGAAACATCCAATAATGAACTTGAATAACGTATTTCAATTTAATTAAGATATGTGCACAGTAAAGTTATGAAAATATGATTTATAGAAATACCTCTCATAGAACACAATGCTTTGAAATACTTTCGGGTGTCTCTGTATACAAACCAGTAAAGGTATAAACTCCATTTTCAATAGGGAATATCCGATAGTGAACTTGAATAACATATACCAGTTTCAAGAAATTCCATAATAATTTACGGTAGTTACAGCGCGGACAGACAGACAGACAGACAAACAGAAGCCATTAACACTTTTCAACCTTGTTGGAAAGTGTTAAAAAATATATATATATATATGTAAAAAGGTATTTATTTCTTATCTTTAAATTTTTTCTGAGACTGGTGGCAGATTCTTCATGTAATGTATGAATTAATAATGACATAGGTGAATATCATAAAAAAAGGACAATTAGCAATTCTGACAGAACCCTATAACATCCTTTCTTGACAAAAAAATCGGCAGCGGTGTTTCATGCTACATAGCGAAATAAAAAATAAAGTATGCAGGTTGCTTTAATACCACGTTTCAGAACACCTAGGAAAGATAGGGTGCATCAAGACGACTCAGGATTCTATAACAATGCAGGGTCGGGACTGTTTCCCGACGTGGTGGTATGCACAGAAACATCGGAAATAAAAATATTCCATGTAATTGAATATTTGTTTGAATAGTGAATGTACATGGGAATAATAATAATAATCTATACAATATTTCTCTAACGTGGATCAGTTTCAATTATTTTTTGTCGAAACGATACGATACGATACGCGAAGATAAAAAAATAATATTTATACATGTGGACAATATTTAGGCACGCGGACTTAGCTCAATAGATTAACAAGAAAAATGATGACATTTGTCTGATGAGATTACTTTACGAAAAAATGAATTTCTAACAGTTGTTTCTTCAGAATCTTTGCAAGCGTCATTTTAAACCTAGCAATATTTTAAAGATATATACAGAATAGGAACTTTTGTGTCCTAAATTGACTAAAAAACACAATCATAAAAAATATAATCAAAACAGGAATTAGTTTATTTTATTTCTTTATTTATTTTTAAACAATAATAATAATAATAATAATAATAAAAAATCATTCCCAACATGACGACAAAAATTTAAAAGGCGTCGTGGGAATCCTACATTAAAATTGTACTGCCTGTGGAAGTATGAAACTTGGGTCGTGAACCATGAATTTTATTTGGAAACCTTTCTTTGAAGATTTTGGTTTCACTATTGTAATGATAATTTTAATGATAATTTGGCTTCCGGTAAATTAAAATTTTAATTAAGTGGTGAAATTGGTATATCATTTATGAGTTTCAAATTTTAAAGGTAAATAAGAAAAGAAATAAAGTGCGAATATTTCGCACGGTTTTGCTAGTAATAATAATAAAAAGGAACATGGCTCAAAGACAGTGTTTGAAATTTTATGCACCGACTTCAGTGCAATACTCATTGATTATAACAATGATGTACATTCATTATTAAAACGAATAATCGCTTTTTATTTCTTCTAAGCGTCTTTTTATTTCTGATGTTTCTGTGCATACATTTCTGATTCTGTATTTCTGAATGATTCCGAGTCTTTTTGATGCACCCTATCTCTTCTAAAAGTTCTGAAACGTTTACTGCAATGCCCTGTATCGATCCTTATAATTATATGGGTGGAAAACATCTTTACCTTGGAAATATATTCAAATGTCGAATATTAATAAGTGTGCCTTTTTTTCGTTTCTTTTTCAATAACTGGTGTTTGGACATGTGAAACCTCGTTTTGAACTTCAGTAGCTGATTGAATTTGGCCTTGAGGCTCCTCTATTTAAATACTGGCGGGACACAAACAAACAAAAATATTTAGGTTGAATATTAAGTGGCGAATTTCTGATAGAAATTACAATTACGCAAGCTAATGTTCTTTTTCTTCTCTCTTTGAAATTTAATATTGACTTGTAACAGAGAAGTGCTTTTAGAAAATATTTACAATTATTTATTTAAGAAAAGCTTGTATATGTAATTTTTAAACTGAAACGAAATTCTGTTAATGTGGAAGATTATTTCATATTTGTTATTTTATAAAAAATGCATATAAAGTTTTGATATAACATCATCAAGGTTAATTAAAACTAAAATATATATATGTATATATATATATATATAATAATTTTTTGGTATTGATGGGGTGTGGCCCCTATCTTTCTAATAAGTTATTTCTTAGGTGACACCACTGAAACCCATATTTAAGTATGAAAATAAATAAATATAATAATTTTATAATAAATGAAAATTAGTTTATAAAACGCATTAAATTTATATTCCTCCCAATTAATGAAATAAAAATAATATTATAGTTTTAAAAAATTAAAGAACACGCTTTTATAGAAATGTGAACTAAAAAGCACGAAATATCTATCTTAGTATTAAAATTCAGGGTAAGAGAAAATCGTGTGAGTGAGACACACCGTAATATTTACATACATTTAAATCTTTAATTAAAATAACTTAGAATTAACAAAAACCATTTTTAAAAAATCTCCCCTAACGGGGATCGAACGCTGGACCTTTATATTCGTAGCGCGGCGCCTTACCTCGACGCCGCATCGTTCACGTAGGGAAAGTATTTTTTTACAATATAAATTTTTTAATTGCTCCCAGAGACGTTACAAACAAACATACATACATACATACAGGTGAAGCTAATAAAAGCGTGTTAATAATAGCAGAATCATGGGGAAAAAAAAAAAAAGAAGAAGAAGAAAGGGAGATATGTGGGGAGGACAAAACATTTTTATTTTGTCTCCAAAAGGGTGGGGAGAAAGAATATCGCACTTTTACAAAACACAGCGAATCTATCATCCAATTTAATTATTTGAAATAACTTTGCTTTTTTTTTTTTTTTTAATTACGAAAAACAAACATCTTTTAGGTTAAAAAAAGAAAAAAATCAAATTCCTAGGAATAGTCTATTAACCCATGAAAATAGTCTCAATTATGCACACTACGAATGAAAAATTAAATAAATTATTTTAAAAAACATTAGAAAACAATTATATGATATATTTAACAGTAAAAACACTGAAATAATTTAAGAATAAATAATCTGAAAAGATTTTGCACACTTTATAAAATTATGGAAAAATAAAGCGCAAATTGAAATTTAAGAATGGTACTCATGGCCATCTAATTTGTGTTTGTGTTTTTTTTTTTTTTTTTCTTTCTTTTCATTCTACATATTAAAAAAAAAAAAAAAATTAAAAATTAAAGAAAAAATTTGTCGCCACTGAGAATTTATACGTTTTTTAAATAAATTTGCCCCTACCCCCCATAATTTGTATACATACTATTTTTTCTTTCCCCTTCAAAAATTACTTGAAACTAGTAACGGAATGTAATAAAAAAATAAAAAAATAAATAAATATTTCCATATAAAATTTGTAATATTCAACTAGTTTGTTCGCGTAACTCTCGATTTTTACACGTATTAATTCCAAATTTATTTCTCTTGCTAGTTTAAATTATTAAACATTGGTTTACATGATATATTTTTATTATTACCAATTGCTATCCTATTTTACATCATAATATTTACACGATTTAAAGTCCAAACAGCTCCAAGAAATGAAAAAGAATACCCTAATCCTCTAATTTAAATTTTACAACCACACGTTTATTTATTTATTTAATAGCTGGCCAAAAAACCCTGAAAATTTACACCGTAGAAATCATGCTTTGTGGCGACTGCGACGCCAATCCCGAAACGGTATATATACAGTAAATATCGCAAAACGGTTTATATACAGTTACTTGTTATCTTACCCTTTTATCTGCCTTTATAGTAATGAAATGCAGGGTAATAGAAAGTCGTGTGAATGCCACACCAGATTGTTTCTGAATATTCATTTTTAAATTTTATGGAGGAATAAATAAAAATTGCGAATTTCGATTGCTTACTTTTTTTAACTGAAAACTATTGTAAATTTACAGAGACCCTGGATAAATATTACGATAAATTGACAGAAATATTTTACGTCGATAGAGATTAATAACATATATCTAATGGGGGACTACTTTATGTATCTATTTGCATAAAAATGCTAATCGATACATCCATTTTGATGTAAAAAGGGATTAAATCGTATGAATAAACATCTTTAACGAATATTAAAAGGCAAATGAAGAAGAAAATGAGGCCAAGATTGTTCTATTGTTAATTGGCGTATTAGACAGCCTGTTTCAAAACGTGTGGCAGATCCACCTGCCGAAAAATTGTTTTTCTGCGAGTAACTGTTAATATTTTCCCTGTCAAAAACAAGATCGTATACAAGTAGATGTTGCTATGAATGACTTTCATAAAACTCTCTTTATCTTGTTAATAGGTCATGATAAATTGGAGGGGGAGGGGGGCACAAAAGCATATATATTTAGAAGAAAGGTTCACATTTGATAATGTTTCATAATATTGCAATAAAACGGGTTGACGACCACCCACACGCGCACACACACACGTACGTATGTCAAATCTTGCAGTCAATTTTAACCCACTTTCACGGAAACATTTTGCACACGTGTTCATTTTCAAATGGACTCGTCGAGGAAAATACAATATGTAAAGCATTGGATATATCTCACCAGGGGCATGTTCCAGGATGGGAAATCTGTTTGCCTGTGTCAAATCTTGTATTTCACTTTTAATCTACTTCTGTTGAATCGCTATTTGAGAATAGTTCTTAGAAAATTCAATTTTAGCTGATTAAGCATCATCAGAAAATATGTCGCTCACATTACTCACATTTAGGTAACTATTTAGGTAACTAAATAGTTTCAAATCTGTTTTGTATATTATGTATTTTTATCTGGGAGAGGAGGGAGGGAGGTTACGCAAACTTCAGCTCTTTTCCCCTGCTTAAATTTTTACCTACATTCATAAGAAAAATGAAAGTAACTATTATTGAATAAAAATATATATATTCTAAGTTAGTACACGCTCCACATAGTGTACTTAAATTTAACGCATGGCACCACTTGAAATGTACTCCAAGGGGCTTATAGATGGAGAACGTAATAAATTCGAATTATTTTGTGTGATCCTGTAAAATTATTGAGAATGATTATCAAATCATATACTATATAAAACAAGCTTTTAAGTTTGAAAAAAAAAATCATTTACTTTGTTTAGTCTGAAGATGATTAAATATCCCAACAAGAAATTTCGTACATAAGCATAATGTATTTGAATACTTTTGAATGTCTCTGTATATATCTCTACTTCTTTGATTTCAGTGAAAAGTTTCGGGTAACGCCCCCATATGATAAAGATTTAGAATTACGAATTTGGACTTCTTGCTGTAACTTCTTCTTGAGTAATGTTAAAAAACACGCAGACACACACGCTGACCCAACTACTAAAAACGTGATTTTTGAATTCAGGCGACCTCAAAACGTGTCAATGTATCAAAAACACACTTTCGAAAATAGGCCCCTAAAACAATACTTTTTCTACCTTGCATGGGTAAGAGGAACAGTCGGAAACAAAAGTGCCCGAACACTAGCAAAAATTCCTATATAAAAAAAAGTACGCTTAATACAGTTTGGCTACATAAATCCTTGTCGAATCCTGTTCTTAGACTGACTAAGACCAGGATTCGACAAGGATTTATTTAACAAAACAGTAGTAAGTGTATTTTTTTACATAGGAATTTTTGCTAATGTTCGGACACCTTTGTTACCGACTGTACACAAAAAGCGTCACATCTCTATCCCGAAAATTAATCACCAAGGAGGCATTTGTATCAGGTTTATGTCATTGCTATTCAATGTTTTATCGTTATCTTTAAGTAGATTTTTCTCAATAAAGTATTTTTGATTTGCATCACTTTTTTTTTGTGGGTGTGAGAAATGTTTACAAATGCCTAAATTTAATAAGAATGTTTGGTATAACTTCAGTATATCCCCACAGCTGAATTTGAAACAGTAGTAAGTGTACTTTTTTCATATAGGAATTTTTGCTAGTGTTCGGACACTTTTGTTGCCGACTGTATTAAAAAGGGATGTTTAGAGAAACAGAATGGAAAAAATAAAGAAAGAAATAGGTTACGAAGAAAAAGTTCATTAAACAGAGACTATACTTTGCTATTTAGAAGTCATTAATAAATAAATAAATATAAATAGAACTTAAAACAGTCTTATTTTGAAGAAAAATTTTGTAAAATGGAAAAATTCGCAAAACCGAAGTTTGTTAAATAGAGACATTTTTATATATATAAAAATTATTTGACCCACGAGAAAAAAAAAAAAAAAAAAAAAAAGCCTCTTTTTTAAATGCTTTATCCTTGAATAAGACAGAACAGCATTCTTATTCAATTTTGTATACCTAATCAATCTGTAAACCTGGAAACTAACATAAACGTGGAGTTTCTACTCAAATAACAATAGCGAAAATCCTTGTTTATGAATAAATATACGATAGGATGTAATGAAGTCAAGTGGCGATGCCAATAAAAAGAAATACCTATACATGTCATGAAGTATAGCTGTATGTGACATGCAAGTTAAGAAAAAAAAACAAACACATAACTGTTACTCACAGAAAGGAAAAAGTATAGGACTGCTCAAAAAATGTAACTATAGTTGAAAAAAAAAAGTCTTTAAAGAAAGATATTTTCCTTTCTTTGCAATTTCCTGAAGGAAACAAAAAAAAAAAAAAAAAAAAAAAAAAGCCGGAAAGTATTTTTTATTTGAAATCGATTAACGAAACTTTTATCGATTGATCGTTTTATACTTTGTAGCAATTTATGATTTAATAATATAAAAAATAACAATAACAATCAATTAATTTTTGCTACATTTAGTCTTACAGGAAGGCTTTTTTTTAGCTTATGCGTGCCTAAAAAGGTAATAGAAAGGGAGAGGGGGGGGGGGGGCATTTCTTTCCAGTTTTTTGCGTTAAAATAATTGCTTGCACATATTCGTAATAATAATAAAAATAAATTGATAAATAAAAATTGTCCATTGAATGAACTGTTCCTAAACTTTGGATATATAAGGAACAGGCGAACAGGATAGTCCTCCCTTCATTAGTAAAGATTGGGTTACGATAGTGATTACTGTGTGGACGACAAATTATATATATATATATATATAAAGTGGCTTTTGTAATCACCTTGTATCATTAAGAGAATGAAGTGGACTATAACTGTCGAAAATGTTGTAGATCCTGTATAATATTATGATACATTTGTATAATAATAACTTGTTTGTTTCACTATCAAATTGTAAAAAAAAAAAAAAACCTCTCATAAAACGCAGTGCTATGGAATTCTTTCGGGCGTCCCTGTATACAAACCAGTGGTGGTATTTACTCCATCTTGAAACATCCAATAGTGAACTTGAATAACATACATCAGTTTGAAAGAATTTAATTAATATTTACAGGAGTTAGAGCACAGACAGACGTCGTTGGAAAGTGTTAAATAGATACGAGTGCAAGGGGAAAAGCCCCGCTTTCTTGATGCATTTCTATTTTTTGTTAGTATTTATTTACTAATGGATCTGCAGATCAGGAGCATCAACGTCTTATTTGCATCATCACTCATTACTCAGCACATCATTTATATTTATTCCGTATTATTTAAAATAATTATTAATATACGTACACTTACTTGCCTTGAACAGTTTATTAAATATCAATAACAATTTCAGAAATATGACACACATTGTTTAAAAGTTATAATAATAGTAAAAAATTCCTGAATATTATGTTGAAAACATATTATTAATGGCGTTCTTGATTACATTCTCAATTAAATCTGTTTTAGTATTTATAGATAATATTTGTACTGTGGAATGAAATTAATGAAATTAATTGTGAAAAAACTTTTTCGATAGTGTTTGTTTCGGTACTGATTATCATTAATTTTCTTTTCTTTTCTTTTTCTTTCAAAAAAAAAAAAAAAAAAAAAAAAAGATTTTGATGAAATTCTGGCAAAAGCAGAACTTAGTTTAGGACGGAGAACTATAAGTTTTTTTTTTTTTTTTTTTTTTTTTTTTTAAATTATAACATTGTTTTTAAATTATTCAATAATATTTTCGATTTCGATAAATGTCCACTTATCGTAAAACTGGTATCGTAAAAATCCGCAGATTGAGACTAATAGTCCTGAGTCCTAAAAAAAAACATATATTTCGCATATATGCAGTCAAACCAATTTTCATGCAAATGCCCAGATTTGATAAGGTGTTTAGTATAGTTGCGTTCCAATTTCAATATATTATTTTTTTAAATGTTTTTATAATTTATCTGAAATTATTGTGGTTAAATTTCGTCACTCTGCCTATTATAAATAAATGACATGCTGATTTTTTATTTTTTTTTTTATTTTTTTTAGTTCCTAAATAAATGCTTAGAACTGTTTCATTTAGCATGTTATTGCCACACAAATGCATTCAAAAATTGTACAGGTTCTATGTTTACATTTGCTACAGTTACATTCCATTTCACTCTTTTAATGATACAAAGTGGTCGTAAACATTAATTTATTCTACTCTATTTGTTATTCGACCCCCCCCCTTTATTATCATAACACAATCTTCAATGAAAAACACAAGAGCAATCCTGTTGTTTGCATAATCTAATTTTAAGAATATTTCATCACGTGAGAAACTTTTAAATAAATAAATAACAGACTGTTTTTAAATCTTGCTTACTTTTTAGCAGAAGTGCAATGATGAATGTGGGGAATATATATATATCCAAAAGGTCGGTATCCCACAAGGGGGCTGTAGCTCAAGTCTGTTAGCTGATTTATATTTATACCATTATGAACAAAGTTTCTGTAATGATAATGTCATTATGTATAGGTACATTGATGATATTATAATTTTTTATGTTAATAACTCTACTCCATTTTCATTAAAATTTCAATATCCCTCTCACCTTACACTAACACATAATTATATTAACAACAATTGTATTAGCTTTTTAGATTTACAACTTAAATTAAATGGTGGTAAAATATCTACTGATCTATATGATAAACGAAAAGATTTCTGTTTTAAAGTAAATTTATTTACACATTTTAATTCTTGTCTTCATTTATCTGTATACAGAAATATTATTCTTAATCATCTATTTCGAATAAACAGACTTTGTTCATCTCATTACAAAAACAAGAATATTAACAATTTAATTAAAACTGCTACTGCTATGGGTTATCCCAAGAGATTTATTTATTCGATTATTTATCAATAAATGTTCTTTGTCTCAAAAAAAAAAAAAAAAAAAAAAAAAAAAAAAAAAAAATGTATTTATGTATATATATATATATATATATATATATATATACATCTTTATATTTAAAAAAAAAATAAAATAAAATAAAAAATAAAATATGGCGGATGGGAGGGCAGATGTTTGATTAAGGAGAAAGGGTGGTGTTGTTTGGCTGGTTGGTTGGGTGGGTTGTTGAATTTAAATTATATAAAAAAAAAAAAAAAAAAAAAAAAATAGGAAGCCTGGTCTTATTGCGATTACGGGATACATCATCTCTTTCTGGTTGATATTGATTAAGTTTCAACAATTCATAATATATTTGCTTCATTTAAAAAAAAAAAAAAAAAAAAATTAGATCTCATTCAAATTTGGAGTGTTCATACTAAACGTAAAATAAAAATACTATTCAATATTATTAACAATAACTAATAAAATATTAAACTTATTCACCATTTTTCTAATTAATAATAATAATAAAAATAATAACAATAATATATTAATACCATAATACTTAAAAAAAAAAAAATTTAAACCTATTCACCATTTTCCTACTTAATACTAATACTAATAATAATATTAATAACAATAATAATTATTGAAATTTAAAAATTAAAATTATTCACCAATTTCTTAATAATAATGACTTTATAATCACTTGTTGGTCTGTTCTTCTGTTAGCTTAAGAATCTAAATTACACTCATGTAAATTGAACCTCTAATCGTACACTTTTTCTTACATCAATTAATAGTAACTTATTTTTTCCACGTTAGATGGCGCGCTCATACGTTGTGTCGAACGTATGCCATACAGTGACAATCGTATTGTTCTGCATTATACTTAAATTTCCCTCTAGAAAATTCTTTATTTGTGATTTCAGCTTTTAAATATTAAGCACAATAAATATCACTTCATGCTTACATTTATTTCATTTCAGAAATTATTTCGATTAATCGATTCTCTACTTTTAAACATTTCTTTTCAGTTAGTTCGTTTGGCAACCGCCTGGACTTTTATTCGATTTGGATTTGAATTGCATGTGGCCCTCGTCTTTCACGAATATCATTTTTCATTTTGGTTAAGTTGTTTTATCAGCCATTTTCCTTTTATCTTTCTATTTTTTTTTTTTTATGCAAGATTGGAACTAGTATTGTATATTTGCTGAACTAGCTATACAATATTCGAAATCTTGCATCTCATGTTGACAGTACAGCTAGTTTCCTGATGAGAACTGTACTGGGTTTCAACATTTTTAACTCTATTTTTCCTTCATGCATTCCTTTTTATTTCAATAGTATTTTGGTTTATTTCTTGCAATTCTTATCTTGTGTTGCTGAATTTACTCGATCAATGGATTAAAAAAACTATCTCATTGTTTTAGGCATTAGTGATATCTACGTCATTTCTCTTCTGTGTAAGTATTTTAACATGATTTTACTAATCGGTGAATTTTACTTAAATGGTATTTGTGACAATAACTTTATAAGTAATCCTTCTAAATATTAATATCATTGTTGGTATTTTCATCTTTCTCTTATTTGCTGAGTATTGTAAAGGAATTAAATTATTTATTATATATATATATATATATATATATATATATATATAAACATATGTTACCGTTAAAGCGCGAAACCCGTTAATCTGAAGATTACCTAGCTAATCTGCAGATTAACTAAAATGACCCGTTAAAGTGCGGAATAAAGAGTTTTCCGCATTTTAACTAGGTAATCTGCAGATTAACGGCTTCTGTGTCGTTAAAGTTCAAATGTTTGTTTCGAGCCTTAGTTTTTTTTACATTCAGTGTGACGTCAAACAGTCATGTGATACAGATACGCGAATCCAAGTTTAGTCTGTGACGCGATTGACCTTCAAACACAAACCGAAACTTTTATCCCTTCCTTTCCTTTCCTCTCCGCTGTGATAAACAGTAAGCACAAAACGTGGATCATCGAAGCTATGACATTAGATTTCTTATTACGACCAACACAAATTTTAAAGTACAAGTAAGTTATAATTGTTTTGAGTTTATTTCTTCTCTTTTTTAATTCTGTCAATATAAGTTTGATAAGGGTCTGCATTTTATTAATGAAGTATAATCTTAATTAAAAACTCTCGCTCGTGAAACTTCATTTTAATTATGAATCTTAAATTTACAGCACAGTAATTATTTTCTCCCGAAATAAAACTATTAAACCACAACTTTTTAAAACTACTTTATTTTAAAATTGATTTAAATTACTATTACTTTCTGAAAAAAAGAGCAGATGTATTATTTTTTAACTCTGGAAAATATGGCATTCAGTATTATGGCATTATTCAATAAATACTTAATATGAAATTTTTATGCAGTTTTTAGCATTTCATTACAATTTTTTGTTTTTTTGTTTCTTTCAATTTTAAGTTTCCTTTATATATTTTATATATCATGATTATATTTTTATTTTTTTATTTTATTCGCTTTTTCAAATAATTTCGTTGTAGTTTATCACATAAAATGTGTTAATAAAGTTTTTTTTTTTTTTTTTTTTTTTTTTTTTTATTGTAAAATTAATATATTTCCTAAACTTGTACAGATATATGTATGCTGCAAAATATAATTTAATAAAGCATTGGAAAACTGTCATTTTAATTTTCATGCGATCTAAAAATTATTAAAGCAGTTTTAATTATTTGAAGTGCTTTTTAAAATGCTTCTGATTTGTCTAATTTAATATTTCTTTTTTTTTTTTTTTTTTTTTTTTAATTTGAATTGTTAAATATTTTTATTTGAAAAGAAATCGTTACTGTATTACAATTCTAACATTCATTTATAAAATAGACTTTATTGAAAGCTATTAAAGCTATTATATTTCATATTAAAAATGCATAACATCTTCAAACTTATATTGACAGAATAAAAAAGATGAAATAAATAAAACAAATATAACTTTAAAACACATAAAAATTAAAACACATACAGATAAAAATAAGTAAAGAAAGAAAGAAAAGAAAAGAAAACTAATCTTTTTTTTTTTTCTTTTCCCGAATGAAAAAAACAAATACAACACAGCGTGCGGTAAAATTATACCACCAGAGATCTTATTTTCACTTTAACGAGTGCCTACTAGGTAATGTGCAGATTATCTAGGTAATTCGCAGATTACCTAGGTAATTTGAGAAATGAAACAATTTTCTTCACTTTAACGGATCATCCTAGTTAATGTGCATATTACCTAGCTAATCTGCAGATTAACTGATTTCTGCACTTTAGCGGTAACATATATATATATATATTTGACTGTATTTTTATAGAAAAATAATAAAATTTTACATGTCTATTAGTGTATTTTAAATTATAATAAAATATTTTTACCTAAATAACAGTTTTAGTGAAAGTAAACATTTCTGTTTTCTCAAATCAGCGTAATAAGTTGTATGAGGGTCCACTATCTTCTCCGTCACCTTCTCAATTGCCTCTTCCCTCCTTCCCTGTATAAATGAAATAGATATTTTTATATCTCCGTTTACCTTACAAAGTCTTTTTGCATAAATCTTTAAATAGATGATTTATAGTAGTTATTTTGCTGTAATTTTTACTTTCTTCAACATTCAATAGAAGAAAGTATTGGATTCGTAAAAATTTTAGACCTCGGGTTTTTGATGGATTTACACGTTTTGAGAGCTGTAGAACACGATTTGACCATTTTTAGAAAATAGTCTGTCTGTGTGTGTGTGTGACCAGAGCCTCCTTAAGTAGATGCCTTCCACGCGCAGCGAATCCCAATGTTAAATTAGGCAACATTTAAAAAACAAAACTAACGCTAGGTGACAGCACCTACGCAGAGCAACAATTTTCTTCTCTTTCATAGATAAGTTATATTTTTCATATAAAAATCTAGCTATTAATTTCAATTTAAAGTCCAAAATTGTATTTTTTTCTTCTTTTAATTTGAAAAAATGATGTGAAAGTGCTTTATCGTAAATATTTTCAAAAAAAAAAAAAAATATTCAAATATTTATATTTAAAAAAGTATAGGGTTTAATTTTCTTCGGAAGTGGACAAGACCTATTTTAGCTTTTCAACTAATTGAATCTAATAAATAACACCTTTTTTAAAAATATATTATTAATTAAAAAACGAAATTTAAAATTAAATAAGCAAAAACATGGTATGTCTATCACGCGATTAAATTATTTTTTATATATTTATTCAATAAAAATTTCAATTTTTTTTTAAATTTAGGTATCAGATGAAAGTTTTGTTTATATAAATTAAAATCTCTGAACTTTAAATGAGTTTCAGTTTAGAATGAATAATTTATAATGATAAATTATTAAAATCATGTCTTTTTTTTTTCTTTTTCTTGGTCATGTCCTTTACGTTACATTTTTACCTTATTAGGTGTGAATTATTTTTCTTAAATCGAGAATTTTATATTATTTATAAGAAAAATAGACCAGCACATTAATGAGATAAGTTAACATTCAGTAATAAAAATTGGAGAAGAAAACAATCTGTTGTCTAGTCCGTCACAAAAAATAAATAAATAACCACTAAGATTTAAATTTTTAAAATTAAGGATTTCTTGAGTATAAGTTTTCTCTCGCACGAAGTTTTTTTTTTTTTTTTTCCAAGATTTTATTAGCTTTACCAGTTCCGAGAGTGTATGCTTTCGAAACTGATAGACAGTTTCGAAATAAAGTTGTGTTATGTTTACATGTTTTGAGGTCTCCTGAAACGAAAAATAATGTTTTTAGCGGTTGGTCTGTGCGCGTCGGATTGTCTATCTCGGATATACTTGGAAAATGCTGAAAGTGTATTTCATTTTGTGTTAGGTGTTTTTCATATAAGATTAAATTTAAATGCACAATCTGATGTGCACATAGTTTATTGAAAACATACAGGGCTATTCAAAATTAAGCTAAACGTTCTTTTCTGTAGAATGTAATTGACGAAAGTGCTTTGCTACACTTTTTTTTATGTCGACGAATACTGTTGAAGAAGGAAAATTAATTTTTCGAACCTATAATGTAAACAAAGTATTTTTTTGAAGTTCTATTTTCAACTCAGGTTTTTGAATAAAGTCACGTTTTGGGGTTCTCTGAATACAAAAAGCATTTTTTTTTTTCTGTTTTTAGTGATTGATTTATATGCATATTTATTATCAGAATAACTTAAAAACAAACAAATGCAGAAAATTCACAATTGTATTTTAAAACTCGTATTAGGTTTCAATTTGAAAAAATTGATAAAGATTGGCAAATTTAAGGATAAATTAATAACATCCTTGAAATATTTTTACTTCCATTACCCTACTACCGTAGGTAATGAAAGTATTGTGTTCGGTCCAAAAATTCGATATCGAGTTTTCCCCTGATTTATATTTTTAAGGTCTCATGAGTCCAAAAAAAGTAGTTTTTGGCAATTAGCCAGTATATGTGTGTGTGTGTGTGTATGTGAGTGTATGGATGTGGAGAATTTCTATTTCAAAAAATCAAGTCATCTTTCTGTTATACCTGATAATTTTTCAAATCAGTAATCATGATATTTAATTTTTACATGAATTTTTAATTCCATATTCCATTTGTGTGGTAAAAGGTTAATAAAAGTAATGTTATGAATCTTAAAACTTAATATTTTTAAAAAGAACAAAAGTAGAAATAAAAATGTTCTATTTTTTCTTTTCAATATTCCCAACACTTTTGTATCGATTTAACTGAAATAATCAAATTTTTATACGCATTTACACAAGTCTTTAAAAAACAGTGGTATTAAAAAAATATAAATCAATCTTGTTCCTATATTGGAGTATTTTATAGTTTTATTCATAAGTTACTAATGTAATTTATGAATAAAACTATAAAATACTACAATATAGAGTTACTTCAAAGTAACTAAGAACAAGTTATTTTTCTGTATTCCTACATCAATAAATAAAAATTTCATTTCATTTTGTAATAAGCATAACTATTTTATTTGTTAAATCTAACTTACTAACAGAGGTGTCAACCCTTCGAATTTTTATATCATAATTTCTTTTAAATTTATCCTCGTCTTAATCACAGAATTTACGATAATAAATAAAAATAATGTTTTTTGTGAAAAATATTATTGATATTAAAAAATCCGGAGGGTTGGTAATTTTGCATTAAATACTTATGCAGTTTACATACCTTGTCTTGAAATATGAAACCGTGAAAACTTATATTTTCACAGCGACTCCGATTTACAAAATGGAACGACGCAATACACCATGCATATTATATTAAAAAAAAAAAAAAAAAAACCTCCCACATTTGTTAAATTAATAAAACGTAAACCATGAAGAACTCAATTGAATCGCGGGAAATAAACAGAACTTTACGACTCGGTATCAAGCGCCATCTACTGGCTATGTTCTTCTTGTGCTGTTGCCAAGTTTTCGAGCGACTCGCTAGGCATCTACTTAAGGAGGCTCTGGTGTGACAAAATTTTGTGGCGACTGTATCTCAGGAACTACTGCACAGAATCTCATACAGATTGGTATGTAGTTGCACCTTGACATAAATTAGTGCCTATCAACTTTTGGTAAACATTGTCTTACAGGTTGCATTGCCATCCCACTTTTTCTAAATTTTTAACATGGTGATATAGCACAAAATTTTGTATAAATGTGCATAAAGAGAATTATTTTTTAGTAATCATTATGAAATTTACAAGAATTATTTATAATACAGATAGTCAACTGGCAAAAAATTTTTGTATGTCCCCCCCCCTGGGGGGGGAAGTCCCCCCTCGAGGGGAGTAAATTTTCAAGAGGGGTATCTTTCGAAAAGTCTCGTCAATACCTTTAAAACAAATGGTTGAACTATAAATCTGTGATAATTTAAAGCAAAGTTATCGATTTTGTTTACTTTTAACGAAAAAAAACTTGGGAAAAAAATTAATTTTTTTTTTTTTTTTTGATATTGTTATTGAGTGAATTTGTATAGGAAAATATAGAAGAAAGTCTTGTGGTGGCCACAATAGTTAAAATTGTACTCCTCTTTCCCCGATCTTAATTATTTCAACCCGAAACAACTGTTGCGTGTTATCGAAATTTATGACGTTAGCTTACCAAACTTTTTTTTCTCTTTGTTCAATACAAGCATCTAAGAATATTTTTCTGCACTGTCAATTCCATTTAAAATATACGAGTAGACTGTTGGGAAAAAAAAAAAAAAAAAAAACCTCTTTCTTAATTCAAGATATTTGTGAAACTTTTCTACTCTGTTAGATAATCTCAGTTAAATTATGATGACTTATTAAGCCTGGAAACAAAGGCGTATTCTTTCACGCAGACATTTTTTTTCATAAATCACTACACTCTTTTGGTATAATACTTCGACTGCAGTAGTATATCTCGTTTCGCTCTCGATCGCGAGCTTTAACAAAAACTTAGACACCGAAGCACTTCATAGAGACATTATCTCTAGCATTTTTGTCAGTAATAGCTCTTTCTCGCTCCCACTTTGTTTCATTTTCAGAAGTGTCTGCGCTCTGCTCCATAAAGATTTCGTGTTCGGGAAAGAATACTAAAGTGCAATTTATATTGTAATGCAGTGATAAAGTATTCTAACAAAATCACCTCCAGAACAGTAGACGAGTTCGTTTAACGAAAAAGTTATGTTCTCTATTTCTCTTTGTCTTTCTCAACACGAATACAAATATACAGAATGTTAAATAAAAGATGGTATCGTCTTTGATTCAAAAATATTTACCTTAGGCAATAAATTTTATCTCAACACAATAAATTTAAACTTAAAAATTTACTTTTTATAGAATTGATTTCAAAGTTGCTTAAAAAAGGCATACAATTTTATAAAATTAAAAGAAAGGTTTGAAGGAATTCAATTTCAAGAATTAAACAAGAACAAAAAATCATGCGATATGCATTATTTATGAACACTTTCCAACTGCACGTACTTGTTGTATCATCAGGGATCTGTCCAGAGGCAAGCCTGGCTCCGTTAAAGGACCCTTCACAAAATTCTCTATCTTAAAAAAAGGACCCTTAACAAAATTATTTATCATAAAACAGGACCCTTCACAAAATTATTTATCCTAAAACAGGACCCTTCACAAAATTTTTATCCTAAAAAGGACCCTTTACAAAATTCTCTACCTTAAAAAGGACCCGTAACAAAATTACTTATCCTAAAACAGGACCCTTCACAAAATTTTTATCCTAAAAAGGACCCTTCACAAAATTCTCTATCTTAAAAAAGGACCCTTAACAAAATTTTTATCCTAAAACAGGACCCTTCACAATAATTTTTTTATCCTATAAAGGACCCTTCACAAAATTTTTCTCTTTTAAAACAGGCCTTTGATAAACTCTTTCATTTTCAAAACTAATCTTCATTGGAATGAACAGACTGCCTGAATAATAGTACGTGTTTTGTTGTATTTTCCTAAAAAGCTTATATTCAATTTCTATTTTAGAAACGGCTTCTATGCCTACATGTGAGTTTAGTTCTGTAAAACTGAACTGTCATTCTCTAAAATGAAACCTTGACTGTTTTGTTTTGCAAAATTACATTTTTCACAATTTCACAAAAAGAGGACCCTAGCAAAAAAGTTCGGAAGAACTTTATTTTCACACTAAATTTAGACTCACAAAATTAAGTGTTGAATTTTTCACAATTTCACAATAACAGGACCCTGTGTGGAAAGTCTGGACAGACCCCTGATCCTATAACTTTCAATATACTTTGCTTACGTGATCACAAAGCGGACAGACAGTAGTTCCGAAAGGCATACAAACAGACTAATTCTATTAATAATCCCTCTTAAACATTGTTGGAATGTGATAAACTTGTTTCACGCAAAAGAAAATACAGCCCTGAGATGATTCCAATTGCAGTCTTTAATGTATCTGAATATTTTAGCGTAGTCTTGCAAATCTGAAGGTTAACCATATCATATTCTATATAAAATATTATTTTTTGCATATTAACCATAAATATCAATTTCTTTATCATTTCTACAGTAGAAAGTTATTTAAATGTGATTTATAAAAATATCTGTCTAAAACACATTGCCTTGGAATTTTTTTGGGTGTCCTTGTACACAAGCCAGTTGTACAGGACCTATTAAAGCCATTATAAATAGGAAACATTCCATAGTGAACTTTAATAACATATATCAATTTTTAAGAATTCTAAAAATATTTAAAGACGATGGATGCGGGCCGACGGACAGACAGAAGTATGGACAGTCGGACAGACAGATGCACAAACTGAAATCGTATTTTCACAAGTCTTTCTTCTTTCGTATAGAGAAGAAAGTAAAAATGGAGCTCATTTAGGCTAATTTTGCTACAAGCAATGTTTTTAGATATTCAGTGGTAAGTTCTACCATTTTAGTAGAGCTTAATACTAAAATGATGAAGCTCAGAATCAAATTTCTAAAAACACTCGTTGCAACAAAATTAATCTAAATCAGCAGATTTTTTTGCTTGAAATGTTCGACTTTATTTTTAATTGTATACTTTTATAACATGTTATTGTTTAATAAGAAATCTTACAAAGAATTTGTATTTATAACTTTGTGCTAGTTTGATTTTAAAAATACTACAAGTCAATCTTTTTTTCACGACGGAGGACTATTAGTTTCAATCTGGATTTTTTGTAGGCCAGTTTGGTGTAACACCAAAATAAATTAGAATTATCAGTCCTATCGTTACAAATATGGTACCCAATGAAAGGGACGATTTTTCTGGATTCAGGGGGGCAAACAGTTTTTCGACACGACCATTATATTTTTAAAAAATAATTAAAGTATGAAATTTAGGTGGAAACACTTCATTTTAATTCATTTCAGTGATTTTAAATAGTATGCGGCCCAGTTTTACGATCAAAAAATGAGAGTACTGATGAGATAAAAAATAAAAATAAAAATTTTACAGACTGAAATTAATAGTCCTCCATACTAAACTAAATTTTGACAGAATTTTTAATAGTTTATTATTATTATTATATTTAGTGTGATGATTTATGCCCTGTTTTTACTTTCCGAACACTGTAGTGAGGAAAGTATTGTAATCATGTCAAAAATCCGAATTTTAAATTTTGATGTTTCTATACGTTTCGAGGTTCCCTGAGTCCGTTTCCACTATTTTTACGATGATGTATGTATGTGTGTATGTCTGTAAGTGAACACGCTAGCGTCTAAAAGCTTTGTTCGAATAAGCTGAAAGTTGGTACGTGTATTGTAAGTCACCATAGTCCGAACCCTATAGATTTTGGTGAATCTAGCACTTATAGTTTTTTTACAGGGACACCAGGAAAAATTCTTTATCATTATGGCCTTTGGGGCCAAATTTTTAGAAGTACGATAGCGTCTAAACGCTTTATTAATCTGAGCAAAAAATTTGTACACATGTTATAGGTTACAGTTGCACCAACTGTATAGATTTTGGTGAATTTAGCACTTACAGTTTTTTTTACAGGGGCACAAAGAAAAATTCTTTATCTTTATGGCCTATGCGGCCAAATTTTTAAAAGTGTGATAGCGTCTAAACGTCTTATTAATCTGAGCAAAAAATTTGTACACATGTTATAGGTCACAGTTTCACTAACTATATTGATTTTGGTGAATTTAGCACTTACAGTGTTTTTACAGGGACACAAAGAATAATTCTTCATCTTTGCCTATGGGACCCAATTTTTAAAAGTGCGATAGCATCTAAACGCCTTATTCAATTGAGCTAACTATAAGCACTAACTATAAGCATTTTGGTGAATCTGGCATTTATGGGATTTTTACAGGAACACAACGAAAAATTCTTTATCATTATATGATCTATGGGCTCAAAGTTCAGTAGCGTTCAATAAAACATCGTGTAATATATGGAGAAAAATACTGAAACACTCTATTATGGTTTTTTTTTTTTTTTTTGTTTAACAACTCCTCTTTCTTTACTTTATCAACAAAACTGTTAGTTACTCAATGTTCGGAAAGTCGAGTGGAGTCACTCGGATTTTTTTTTTTTTTCTTTTACTTTATATAATTGCATTCCAATCAAAAGAATATGTCAAATTTTAGTTAGCACTTTACGTTTCTAAAGTTTAAAGAACTTTCGAGTAATGTTTTAACGTTTTTTTTACTTAATGAGAAGAATTAGAAAGAACTTCATTTTATAATTTTCTGATATTTTAAAAAGTACTACCAGTACGTCAATTCGTTTACGTCTCTTATTCAAGTCTGAAGCAAAATAATACATTAAATTTTGATTAATATTTTACGTTTCTAGTGTTTAAAAATTTTTAATCACCCTTTTAACAATTTGTTGCTTAATAAGAAAATTAATCAAGAATATTTTATTTTAAAACTGTGTAACATTTTAACAATTTGTATAATTTCATCAGTTCTTTCAAGTTCTTTGTTTATGTTTGCAGCTAAAGAATATTTAAAATTTTGATACTTATTTTAATAGTTTATAGTATTTGAAAATAAGTTATTACTCTGTCGACGATTTGCTGTTTAATACAAAGATCTAGAAAGAACAATTGATTTTATTTATTTACTGATAAATTTCATATATTAAATATATTTAATTTTCTGATATTTTAAAAAGTACTACCAACACGTCAATTCTCTTATTCACGTCTGAAGTAAAATAATACGTTAAATTTTGATTAATATTTTACGTTTCTAGTGTTTAAAAATTTTTAATCACCCTTTTAACAATTTGTTGCTTAATAAGAAAATTGATCAAGAATATTTTATTTTAAAACTGTGTAACATTTTAACAATTTGTATAATTTCATCAGTTCTTTCAAGTTCTTTGTTTATGTTTGCAGCTAAAGAATATTTAAAATTTTGATACTTATTTTAATAGTTTATAGTATTTGAAAATAAGTTATTACTCTGTCGACGATTTGCTGTTTAATACAAAGATCTAGAAAGAACAATTGATTTTATTTATTTACTGATAAATTTCATATATTAAATATATTTAATTTTCTGATATTTTAAAAAGTACTACCAACACGTCAATTCTCTTATTCACGTCTGAAGTAAAATAATACGTTAAATTTTGATTAATATTTTACGTTTCTAGTGTTTAAAAATTTTTAATCACCCTTTTAACAATTTGTTGCTTAATAAGAAAATTGATCAAGAATATTTTATTTTAAAACTGTGTAACATTTTAACAATTTGTATAATTTCATCAGTTCTTTCAAGTTCTTTGTTTATGTTTGCAGCTAAAGAATATTTAAAATTTTGATACTTATTTTAATAGTTTATAGTATTTGAAAATAAGTTATTACTCTGTCGACGATTTGCTGTTTAATACAAAGATCTAGAAAGAACAATTGATTTTATTTATTTAATAATGAATTTCATATATTAAATATATTTAATTTTCTGATATTTTAAAAAGTACTACTAACACGTCAATTCTCTTATTCACGTCTGAAGTAAAATAATACGTTAAATTTTGATTAATATTTTACGTTTCTAGTGTTTAAAAATTTTTAATCACCCTTTTAACAATTTGTTGCTTAATAAGAAAATTGATCAAGAATATTTTATTTTAAAACTGTGTAACATTTTAACAATTTGTATAATTTCATCAGTTCTTTCAAGTTCTTTGTTTATGTTTGCAGCTAAAGAATATTTAAAATTTTGATACTTATTTTAATAGTTTATAGTATTTGAAAATAAGTTATTACTCTGTCGACGATTTGCTGTTTAATACAAAGATCTAGAAAGAACAATTGATTTTATTTATTTAATAATGAATTTCATATATTAAATATATTTAATTTTCTGATATTTTAAAAAGTACTACTAACACGTCAATTCTCTTATTCACGTCTGAAGTAAAATAATACGTTAAATTTTGATTAATATTTTACGTTTCTAGTGTTTAAAAATTTTTAATCACCCTTTTAACAATTTGTTGCTTAATAAGAAAATTGATCAAGAATATTTTATTTTAAAACTGTGTAACATTTTAACAATTTGTATAATTTCATCAGTTCTTTCAAGTTCTTTGTTTATGTTTGCAGCTAAAGAATATTTAAAATTTTGATACTTATTTTAATAGTTTATAGTATTTGAAAATAAGTTATTACTCTGTCGACGATTTGCTGTTTAATACAAAGATCTAGAAAGAACAATTGATTTTATTTATTTAATAATGAATTTTATATATTAAATATATTTAATTTTCTGATATTTTAAAAAGTACTACTAACACGTCAATTCTCTTATTCACGTCTGAAGTAAAATAATACGTTAAATTTTGATTAATATTTTACGTTTCTAGTGTTTAAAAATTTTTAATCACCCTTTTAACAATTTGTTGCTTAATAAGAAAATTGATCAAGAATATTTTATTTTAAAACTGTGTAACATTTTAACAATTTGTATAATTTCATCAGTTCTTTCAAGTTCTTTGTTTATGTTTGCAGCTAAAGAATATTTAAAATTTTGATACTTATTTTAATAGTTTATAGTATTTGAAAATAAGTTATTACTCTGTCGACGATTTGCTGTTTAATACAAAGATCTAGAAAGAACAATTGATTTTATTTATTTAATAATGAATTTCATATATTAAATATATTTAATTTTCTGATATTTTAAAAAGTACTACTAACACGTCAATTCTCTTATTCACGTCTGAAGTAAAATAATACGTTAAATTTTGATTAATATTTTACGTTTCTAGTGTTTAAAAATTTTTAATCACCCTTTTAACAATTTGTTGCTTAATAAGAAAATTGATCAAGAATATTTTATTTTAAAACTGTGTAACATTTTAACAATTTGTATAATTTCATCAGTTCTTTCAAGTTCTTTGTTTATGTTTGCAGCTAAAGAATATTTAAAATTTTGATACTTATTTTAATAGTTTATAGTATTTGAAAATAAGTTATTACTCTGTCGACGATTTGCTGTTTAATACAAAGATCTAGAAAGAACAATTGATTTTATTTATTTAATAATGAATTTCATATATTAAATATATTTAATTTTCTGATATTTTAAAAAGTACTACTAACACGTCAATTCTCTTATTCACGTCTGAAGTAAAATAATACGTTAAATTTTGATTAATATTTTACGTTTCTAGTGTTTAAAAATTTTTAATCACCCTTTTAACAATTTGTTGCTTAATAAGAAAATTGATCAAGAATATTTTATTTTAAAACTGTGTAACATTTTAACAATTTGTATAATTTCATCAGTTCTTTCAAGTTCTTTGTTTATGTTTGCAGCTAAAGAATATTTAAAATTTTGATACTTATTTTAATAGTTTATAGTATTTGAAAATAAGTTATTACTCTGTCGACGATTTGCTGTTTAATACAAAGATCTAGAAAGAACAATTGATTTTATTTATTTAATAATGAATTTCATATATTAAATATATTTAATTTTCTGATATTTTAAAAAGTACTACTAACACGTCAATTCTCTTATTCACGTCTGAAGTAAAATAATACGTTAAATTTTGATTAATATTTTACGTTTCTAGTGTTTAAAAATTTTTAATCACCCTTTTAACAATTTGTTGCTTAATAAGAAAATTGATCAAGAATATTTTATTTTAAAACTGTGTAACATTTTAACAATTTGTATAATTTCATCAGTTCTTTCAAGTTCTTTGTTTATGTTTGCAGCTAAAGAATATTTAAAATTTTGATACTTATTTTAATAGTTTATAGTATTTGAAAATAAGTTATTACTCTGTCGACGATTTGCTGTTTAATACAAAGATCTAGAAAGAACAATTGATTTTATTTATTTACTGATAAATTTCATATATTAAATATATTTAATTTTCTGATATTTTAAAAAGTACTACCAACACGTCAATTCTCTTATTCACGTCTGAAGTAAAATAATACGTTAAATTTTGATTAATATTTTACGTTTGTAGCGTTTAAAAATTTTTAATCTCAATTAATTTAAATTTTTAACCTAAAGAAAAGCACACTACAGAAACATCCAATAACAGAGTTGCTTGAATAAAACTATAATACAATACATCAAACATAGAAAAAAAAAGTTATGAATTTAAAAGTTCAAAACACTTAGCCTTAAAAACAGTAAAAGACACGTTAAAAATATCTAAATCCACAAAAAGCTCATTAAAAATATTGTAAAATTTATATCATGAAAAATTACCAATATAATTATATTTTACACACTGATAAAAAATTCTGTAACTGACATCTAGAATCTAAATTGTGGCTCTAGAAAAAATCGTTTCATGTCATCCTTATAAATTCTAGTCCCCTTTGGTAGCGAGTTCTAGAAGCCCCTACTAGAATTCTAGAGCGTTTGCCTATATTTTCGAGGGCAAAGTTATTTAAAAATCTCTGCAAATAAATGAGACTACAAGAGGCGGGTTTCCATAAGTATATTCTTGGTTTATGACCGAATTCTAGAAAATCAGGCGAGAATTTCTCGCAATACAAATGATTCAGAATATTTAGAGTATTCAGAATATCGTTTCACCATCTAGAAATGTGTACACTAGAAATTCTCGATCATTTCGTCTATTCAGTTTATTGGCGTGCCTGACGCGCACAGCTCGGAAATCTATATTTCTAGTTAAAGGATTTAGAAAATGGCCACTTAATCATTCTAGAGGAAGGCGGTATATATATATATATATATATATATATATATATATATATATTCTTAGTGCAAAAGGAGTGACAAATATATGATTATTTCTAAGAGACTTGGTTGGTACATTAATTTAAATACAGTTAAAAATATCACTGCAATCAATCATATTATTGATAACTTTATTAAAAAAAAAATAATAAACAAAAAAGGGCACGAAGAGATTATAAATACTTCGCAGATACGAGGAAGAAATGACATGAGTATAAAAAAAAAAAAATTACTATGTGATATTTTAACAAGTGCTATAATTTAGTCAGTTCTTTTACGTCCTTTATTTACGTTTGAAGCAAAAGAATGTTTTGAATTTTGATTGATATTTTACGTTTCTAAGTCTCAACTGTAAATCAATAATAGAATTTTTTCTAAAAACATTCCTGTATTCAAAAGAACAGACGAAAAAAATCGTTTCACGTTTCGCCAAAGGAAATTAAGGAAAAGAATCAAGAAATATTGAATCGAAAAATAAAAGAGTAAAAATCGTGATTTCGTGACGCGAAGGATCTATTTGCTTTCAACGTTTCAATGACAGAAATTTCGAGAAAATGGCTCAGAATGCCGAAACATCGAATATGAATACGAATGATATTTTTTTTTTGTTTTGCAATGATTTGTAATAGAGGTCACTTTTGTCAGAGATTGTAGTAATGTCATAAATATAAAATTATCTATTGCCAGATAACTTCGTCTATGCTATAGAAATTACAATTTGAATTTTTCATTCGCGTGGGTGAAATTTTATTGTTACATGAAATATAACAAAGGCATATTTTCTAACGAGTTATTTATATAAGCATATGTTTTTAATTTGTTTCTTTCCCGATTTCTCAAAGAACATTTTTTTTTTTTTTTTTAAATCCTGCTTATCTCAAAAGCATGATTTTCGAATATCCTACCTCAATTTCTAAATATCTGTCAAACTTGATACCTAAAGTTTTCGTATGCGTTTATATGTATAAGTAAATGTTGGTGTTTATATTATTCTTTAACAAATTTGACTGAAAGATTTTATTATTTGCATAGAAAAGGACTTTTAAATGTAATGAAAATTTAATAAGTTTTGATTTTTTAATTCACTTTATTTTTTATTTTTATTTATTTATTTATTTTTTTTTTTAATTTTCAAAGCAGAAAGAAAATCCATATAATATTTCTCTAACGTGGACCAGTTTGAAGAATTATTTTTTGTCGAAACAATACGATATGCGAGGATAAAAAAATGATATTTATACATGGACAATATTTAAGCACGCGGACTTAACTCAATGGACAAACAAGAAAAAATGACGACATTTGTCTGATGAGATTATTTTACGAAAAAAATGTATTTTTAACAGTTGTTTCTTCCGAATCTTTGCAAGCGTCATTTTAAACCTAGCAACATTTTAAAGATATATACAGAATACGAACTTTTATGTCATAAATTGACTAAAAAACACAATCATAAAAAATACAATCAAAATAGGAATTAGTTTATTTTATTTTATTTATTTATTTATTTATTTTTAAACAGAAAAAAAAAAAAAGAATTATACCAAAATTCATAAAAAGTCATCTCCAACATGACGACAAAAATTTAAAAGGCGTCGTGGGAGTCCTATATTAAAACTGTACTGCCTGTGGAAGTATGAAAATTGGGGCGTAAACCATGAATTTTATTTGGAAACCTTTCTTTGAAGATTTTGGTTTCACTATTGTACAATATTAATTTGGTTTGAATAATAATTTGGCTTCTGGTAAATTAAAATTTTAATTAGGTGGTGAAATTGGTATAACATTTATGAGTTTCAAATTTTAAAGGTAAATAAGAAAAGAAATAAAGTGCGAATATTTGGCACGGGTTTGTTAGTAGTATTTTAATTCTTCTAACGCTTAATCTCTGACAATTTTTCACTTCTTTTCAAATCATAGATCAGGAGAAAGTTTTGAAAAAGAATACGAAAGTATTTTGATGATAAATGTAACAGTAAAACGATCAAAATTAGGAAGCGTTTGGCGCCATGAGGAATGTTTTCCATGATAGGATCTAATGAGGTTAATAAGACGCTACTTGTCATTTCCAAGATAAATCATGTCATATTTTTTATTTGTTTTTTCTGAAATGTTTTAGACTAGTGAATTTATAGATCAGAAGTCTCAACATCCAGTTTATATCATTCGTTACTGAACAATTCTTTTTTATCTATACTATATTAATATATATATATATATTGATTCGATTGATTTCCTACATGAACAGAAACGTTTCTTTTCGTCTTCAGGACAAAACTTTTACTGAAATATATGAGGTATAACATGTTCTTTACACGCTCAAAGTTTCAAGATAATTCCTGCAGAAATATTTTAGATATTTGACAAAATGTCTAAATTCGAAAGTATATATCCAGATATTTATGGTAGGTACTATACATTATGTTTTGAAAAATATACAGATTTTCTGCTTCCATACAAAGTATTTTATACCAAAAATATAAGTTTGCACCATTAAACTCAATAACATTTGAAATTAGCACTTAACATGCACTATGCTAAAATTATCAGCGGAAAAAAAAATTAATAATAAGTTATAAAGTTATTTTTTAGAAGAAAGTAATTCTATATATTGAATTTAGATTTGAAAATTAATAAAGAAAAGGTAAAATTTACTAATAGACACATGAATGTATTTCTGTACTATACTTTTGTGCAATTTATGCTGTGAAGAATGCACAGATATGTGAATTATACATTAGAAACTGCACATATCTTTTTCCATCCTTGATTGTTTATTGCACATGTACTTTATCATATCTTTTGACTGATACAATTCTTTTTAGAGCATTAATGTTTTTACGACTCGTAAAGATAGAACTGTGTCATAATGTTATCAGTTGTAGCAAAAGATTCAGGGTAACAACTGTAAAAATAAAACCATAAAAGTGTCTTTTATAGCTACATTTTTTCAGTTAAATCGAGGATAGCTGACAAAAGTAAAGCAATGCTGGTAATACATATAGCATATATACTCTATAACAAAAAAAGTGACGCACCAAGAAGGAGTCGGGACAAAAATTGGTAGATGGTGTGGAATGGGTGGTGCGAATAGGACAAAAATTGGTAGATGTGATGCACATGTGAAGAAAAACAATTGATTAGAGTTTCAGGAAATTTTAATGATTTAATCAAGAGAAAGGGCCTCACAAAGTAAACAAGTCAAAAACGCGTTGGTCCACTTCTGGCCCTTATGTACGCAGTTATTCGGCTTGGTATTAATTGATAGAGTTAGCAGATGTGCTCCTGTGAAGTATCGTCCCAAATTCTGTCCAATTGTTGCGTTAGATTAGTAAAATCCCGAGCTGGTTGTAGGACCCTTTTTATGATGCTCCAAACGTCCTCAGTGGAAGAGAGATCCGAGGACTGAGCTCAACCCCATTTCACTGAGCCGCCTATTAAGGGTATTTGAAGTCACTGAAGTACCAGTTGCACGTAGGATCGACGATAATGATGAACTGGTGCTTCATTCCATCAAAACCTGTATGTATGTAAATTTGTGTCCAGTTTGCATTACTCCTTCTTGGCACGTCACTTTTTTTTTGTTATAGAGTGTATATTTATACCTGTGTATGTGTGTAAAATATTTACATATCTATATGCAATATATTAATAATTTTAATTTATCTAGTCGCTTCCTTTAAAGTCAAAAAAAATAAAAATCATAAACACTTAGGAACCATTTTGGAAGTTTTATCTACGTTTCATGTAAATTTTTAGTTTCCATACAGCACCAAAATTTCTTCTCTGTTATACATTATTGTAACTTTTTAACACAGTTATAACTTTACATTTTGAAGTTTTAATTGTGTTTTCTTCAAATTTCCATCTGTGTAGGTTACTACCGCACTATACATTTCACCCTATTGGTAACTGTCGAAACTAATTTTATTTATTTATCTTTTACTTATTACTACATTTTCTCATTAAAGAACTCTTTTTTTACTTTCTTCTATATGTAATATAGAGAAAGTATTGGATTCGCGAAAATTTTCGAAGTCCACTTTTTGATGGATTTACATGTTTTGGGATGTGGAGAACATGAATTAATAGTTTTTAGAAAATGTCTGTCTGTCTGTCTGTCTGTATCATTTTTTTGTGGACGCTGTATCTCACGAACCAATGAATGAAATTTAACCAAACTTGGTATTTAGTTGCACCCTGACATAAACTGGTGCTGATTAGATTTTGGGATCAATCGCTCAATAGGTGGCGTTGTGATCGCATTTTATGCAAATTTTTAACATGGCAGCATAGGACAAAATTCCGTATAAATGGGCATAAAGAGAGTTATTTTACACTTGTGATTGTAAGATTAATATGAATTATTGATAATAGTAGTAGTTAGCTAGGAAAAAAATTTTGTGCATGTGGGGGCATCGGTTCCCCCCCCCTGGGGGGAAAGTACCCCCCCCCCCCCGGGGAAGAAAATTTTCAAGATGGGTATCTTTCGAAAGGTCTCGTTGATAATAGTAATAGTTAACTGGGAAAAAATTTTTGTGCATGTGGGGGCATCGGTTCCCCCCACACCGGGGACGGGGAGGATGTACCCACCCGGGGGGGCAAAGTTTCAAGATGGGTATCTTTCGAAAGGTCTCGTCAATACCTTTAAAACGAATGGTTGAACCATAAATCTGTGATAATTTAAAACAAAGTTATCGATTTTTTTTACTTTTAACAAAAAAAAACTTAGAAAAAAATCGCATTTTTTTTTTTTTTTTTTTTTTTTTTTTTAACGAAATTTAACCAAACTTGGTATTTAGTTTGTCCCCGACATTAACTGGTGCTGATTATGTTTGGGGATCAATAGCTCAACAGGTGGCGCTGTGATAGCATTTTATCTGAATTTTTAACATGGCAGCATAGGACAAAAATTCGTATAAATGTGCATAAAAAGAGTTGTTTTAAACTTGTGATTGTAAAATTAATATGAATTATTGATAATAGTAGTATGTAACTAGGAAAAAAATTTTCTGCATGGGGGGGGGGGCAGCGCTTCCCCCCCCCTGGGGGGAAGTACCCCCCCGGGGGGGATAAATTTTCAAGATGGGTATCTTTCGAAAGGTCTCGTCAATACCTTTAAAACGAATGGTTGAACTATAAATCTGTGATAATTTAAACAAAGTTATCGATTTTTTTTTACTTTTAACAAAAAAAAAAAAAAAAAAAACTAAGAAAAAAAATCGTACTTTTTTTTTTTTTTTTTTTTTTTTAAATATTGTTACTGATTAAATATGTATAGGTAAATATAGAAGAAAGTCTTGTGGTGGCCACAACATACTAGTTTTCCATATCATCATTTATTCTCTAATTAATTCCGGTGATATTCCTGCTGACAGACTGAGCTGTAGAGTATCCCATGTGACATCACTTATAAAAAAAAAATCTGGAGTGACTCCACTCGACTTTCCGAACATTGAGTAATTAACAGTTTTGTAGATAAAGTAAAGAAAGAGGAGTTGTTAAACAAACAAAAGAGAGAAAACCATAACAGAGTGGTTGAGTATTTTTCTCCATATATTACACCATGTTTTATTGAAAGCTACTGACCTTTGAGCCCACAGATCATAGTGATAAAGAATTTTTCCTGGTGTCCCTGTAAAAACCTATATATGCTAGATTCACCAAAATGCTTATATTTAGTGCAACAGTCATTGATAATATTCATATAAATTTTCAGCTCAATTGAATAAGGCGTTTAGATGCTATTGCACTTTTAAAAATTGGATCCCGTAGGCCATAATGATAAAGAAATTTTCTTTGTGCCCTGTAAAAAACTAAAAGTGCTAGATTCACCAAAATCTATACAGTTGGTGCAACTGTGACCTATAACATATGTAAAAATTTTTTGCTCAGATTAATAAGACGTTTAGACGCTATCCACTTTTAAAAATTTGGCCCCATAGGCCATAATGATAAAGAATTTTTCCTGGTGTCCCTGTAAAAAAATTATAAGTGCTAGATTCACCGGAATGAATAGGGTTCGTACTAGGGTGACTTACAATATACGCGCCAACTTTCAGCTTATTCGAACAAAGCGTTTAGACGCTAGCGTGTTCACTCACAGACATGCACACACACATACATACGCACATACATACATCATCGCAAAACTAGTGAAAACGGACTCAGGGAACCTCGAAACGTATAGAAACATCAAAATCTCAAATTCGGATTTTTGACATGATTACAATACTTTCCTCACTATAGTTTTCGGAAAGTAAAAATATCTTGTATATGACTTTCAACAACGACAACAAAAATTATTTATGAATTTATCTATCCAAATTCTGAACAACTGAAAATGATTCATTAAAAGCAAATTATTTATTTATTTTTATTGTCGTTATTAAAGTCATAGAAATTATTTATTGAAACTTTTTATATTTAAATAATTTTCGTGTTTTCAATAATAAAAAAAAAATTACAAATTTTGGTCGGCCTATACTAATTTACAATTTAGATATAAAAAAAATGATGTTTTAATATAGGCGGAAGAAAACACCCATCCGTCAGCACTTTCACCTGATGCATAAATCGTTCGACACGCCGCTTTAAAAAGAGCAGATATTACCTTGATCGATAAAAACACAATCGATTGAATATCGTAAATGACATTAGATATCAGAGAGGCTTTTAAAAGGAGATGAAAGGAAAAACGAGCTCGAAGATGTTTAATCCAGTCTCTTAGCCGTTTAGACGTCTGATAAGCTTTAAATGATAAACAAGCATGCTAAAAGCTTTAAAATGTTGAAAAGTTATTTATAATGAGTGAAAACTATATGATATAAGCCGGAGTATTAGAACTGTGGAATGGTTAGATGAACATAAATGTTAAAAACTGCATAATTAATGACAAATTGATCTTAATTCGTTACTCATCTTATTAGTTTAAATGTTTTCTAGTAGCATTTTTAACCTTTCTATCCACAGTTTTACTTAATCTCAGACAAGTTGAATCAGAGCCTGATTACCCAAAAGGCTTGGGAATCAAGAGCTTCCTCTCTGAATTTTAAGAGGGCTGCCAAAATGAGAGAAAAATAAAACCTCAATTTCCTAGTATCAGTTTTTTATTGTATTGCCACTTAGGAAAAAAAAAAATTTCTTAATGCAAGAGAAAATACACGATTTTTTGGGGGAATTTGCTTCACAGCTAACTCGGATATTCAGTGCTGATACACATATGCTATAAAAAATATTACACACTGATAGGGAAGGAAGATGCTGAAAAGGAACTTTGAAATTAATACCATAAAAAGTACTTAATCTCAACAATTATTACGGTTTGAAATCACTTAGCTCAATCCTTCATCCGGTTAAAAATGAAAAAAAAAAAAAAAAAAAAAAAAGAAAGAAAAAAAGTTAAACATCCAGGCTCGAATTCTGACCTAGTCGCTTTCGACCTTCTTAAAATTCACTCTGTCTTTATATCTTGTCTATAAGTAGATGTTTAAAAATCTTACACATACAGTCAATCAAAAAAATATGTAAACCTTTCTCAGACATAATTTTTCAATTAAACCTGTTTTTAAAGATTAAAAACTGTTATTAGAGCCATCGTGAATTTTTATTTTGTTTCATTATTTCTTTTAATGTACGCAATAGTTCAAGAAATGTAACTCCACTTGTTCATGTAATTTATATTTTATTGTTTAAGAACAGTTTGGTGGATATTTTAACGCTTTCCATGAAAAGTTAACAGCGTTTGTGAAATCAGTTCATTTGTTTGTCTGTCTCCGTTTTCATTTCAATAAATGTTTTTAGAATTCCCTAAAACTGATATTATGCTATTCAGGTTTTTCCAATTTACTGTAGAATGCTTCCTATTAAAAATAATGGCTATAGAAACACTGGTTTGTGTACAAGTACTTAGAAAATAATTCAGACACATTACAGTCTAAGAGACATATTTCTTATAAGCCAATTTCGACACATTTATAGAACACTAAACACACGAAATTGAGAAAATTTTTTAGATGCAGTAAAAGATATTTCCCACAGAAAATGATGTGATTAATATTAAGGATTCATTTACAGGGTCGTACAAAAATATTCGAATTCATTATGGGAAATGGCTGAATGTACATTTTTAATTGAGTTACGCATAAGGGGTACAAACAAATGAAACACTGCCGGTTGCAAAGCCGTTTGCAAGCGTTCCAAATGTATGACTACAGTCGGCAGCAAAAGTATCCGACCACTAGCAAAAATTCCTACGTAAAAAAAAGCACACCTAACACTGTTTTGTTATATAAATCCTTGTCGAATCCTGTTCTTAGACTGACTAGGAACAGGATTCGACAAGGATTTATTTAACAAAACTGCGTTAAGTGTGCTTTCTTCATATAGGAATTTTTGCTAGTGCTCGGATACTTTTGCTGCCGACTGTATTTGCAAAATTTACGTCATCGAAATTGCAAGCGTTCCGTTTGTATGTAACTCTATGCCACACTTTTCAGTGCTTTAGAAAAATATTTATAACTTAGTATTTATGATGGGAGTGGTAAATACAGTTAAAAAGTGTTTTTCGCCATTTTAAAAATATTTAAGACAAGTATAGTGTAACCACGTTTCCTACGCCTAGCAGTGAGGACGAGTCGAAAATCTTGGAGGGTTTTCAAGTTGACCAACAGGTTTAAATTTAGTAAGCATCCAGTCATTCGGTATTCCCTTATCGCTTATTTTCTCTCAACGAAAAGCTTGTCTCCCCTATTTTACAAGTGGACTCGTTGAATCCGCACTTGCGCAGAGGCTTCTATGGTCGCAAGAAAAGTAGTTAAAGAGTATGGACAGACAGGCAGATGAATCGAAGTTATAAACACTTTTAAATGTTGTGGGAAAATTAAAAAATAGAGAGAAAGATGAAGAAGAGAAAGATCAATTAAAGAGATAGATTCTTAGAGAGAGAGTGATAAATTATTCAACTAGTGAAATTATTTTTGCAGAATTATTGCATGCATTAAATAAATAAATACATAAATAAATAAATTAAATTCATTAATATGTTTAAACATCTGTATATCAATAGATCTTGAAAGTACAAAATTCTGAGTAGAGTCTTATACAATGGACAATGTAAAGCGGTTGAAAATTATTTATTCATCATAATAAGATTGCTTTCAGAAGTAAAAAGAAAATTAAATCACCTTAGTCTTCTGTTCGCATAATAAAAAAGTTTTGATAACTCATGTTTGTTAACAGTTTCAACTTTTTAAAAAATCTGGAGTGACTCCATTCGACCTTCGAACATTAAGTAATTAACTGTTGTATAAATAAATTAAAGTAATACAAATTGTTCAACAAACAAAGGAGAAAATTATAATAGGGAGTTTGAGTAATTTTCTCCATATAGTATGTTGTTTAATTTAACGTATTGTACTTCAAATACTATGAATTCATAGATCATAATGATTGATACAGAATTTTTCGTTACGTCCCTCTCCAATTCTATAAGGGCTAGATTCACCAAAATCTATACATTTTGTGAAACAGTGACCTATAACACATACATATATATAAAAATTTTCAGCTCAATAGGATAAGGCACATAGATGCTATCGTATTTTAAAAACTTTCAGCCTATAAGCCATAATAATAAAAAATTTTTGTTGTGGCCCTATTAAATGCTATAAATGCTAGATTATTCGAAATTCATACAATTCGTGTGACCGGTGATGCATAACATGTTTATAAATTTTCAATTCATTCGAATAAAGCGTTTATACTTTATCGCATTTTAAAAAATTAAAGCCCATAGGCCATAATGATAAAGAATTTTTCTTTGTGTCTCTGTAAAAAACTATAAGTGCTAGATCCCCCAAAATCTATACAGTTCATGCGACGCTGACTTATAAAATGCATATAAATTTTCAGCTCAATCGGATAAGGCATTTAGACGCTATCGCATTTCAAATAATTTGGCCCGATAAGTCATAATGATAAAGAGTTTTTCTTTGTGCCCCTGAAAAAAAAAAAAACTATAAGTGCTAAATTCACCAAAATCAATCGGGTTCGAGCTGCAGTGACCTATAACATACATACAAACTTTCAGCTCAATCGATCAGAGCATTTAGTGTTCACTCACATACATATACATATACACATACATATACATACATATATACATCACTGTAAAAAACAGTAAAAATGAACTCAAAACGTATAGATACATCAAAATCTGAAAGTCGAATTTGCGTCATGATTACAATACTTTCTTTACATATGTATATTCGGAAAGTAAAAAGCATTGAATGTACCAGCAACAAGTCTCTTTTCACTGACTTGGGACTCGCTTGGGAAGAATAATGTAATTTTCAAGTTAGGCTCCGTTTCTTCAAGGCACGTTCCTGGAAAAAAATATATCGTTAAAAGTATTCTGGTCCTCAAAACTTTTATTTTGAGTTCTTTGTCGATATAAATAGCCTTGCCGTGGATTATGCAAATTAAATTAATTATAAGAAAGTTGCCGTTACCGATAATCACCTATAATGTTTCGTTTTTAAATAAAGCTTTTTATGAATATTTCCGCTCTCGCACAGGTTGAATTTTATGTAATAAAGAACTATATTTTAAAACTTAAATTAAATTGTGACGAATTTAAAGTAATGATCATTGAAAAACGAAAAAATATAGATATAAATTAACGCTACTATAACGATTTTCCCGAAACTAGTATTAGACAGGTTCTGCTCTCCAAGCTGGGAGACAGGAAGTGGCGGGTTCAATCCCAGGTCACGCTCGTTGATTTAGCCATACGGAGTTTTTCGTGGTTTTCTCCGAAAATCGTGATCCTATCAGCTAGCACCTTTCAGAAAGACCTCCACGGAAGCATTTCGCTTAACCATATGTACCAAAATTTAAGGTTTGGAGATTGCAAAACATGCATTTAGAGGAAGGTTGGGGAATATAGAATAGTCAGGTAAAATGGAATATCGTTCCATCTCACCTGTACGGTGCTGGAACCTATCCGCGTTTGTAATGATCGATAGATGGCGCTTTTTCAGCTTTTGTTGTTAGTAAATATAATAGCCACGTGTATTTATTATTGTTCTAATTGTGTTACTACTTAATGTTCGTGCTATAATTTCTCCGCCATTACATCATGGAAAATTGATTGCTTTTGGAAAAAAATATTTCAGTTTATTCAAAGTTCGATCGGAAGTAGATTTTTAACTGAAGCTGAACAAATATTAGTTTCAAATCGTCTGATTAATTCTTTACTTCCATTAGCCGAAGCAACAGAAATTTTAAATTTGTCATTTGGAAATAAATGGAAGCTTAATTCTGGATTTCTTGATCCTTTGGAGTCACACTGTAGCACACAACAGTATGTGTTATCTTTTTTACCGGATTTATTCATTTTTATTGAATAAATATATGTGAAACTAAACATCGGCAAGCAATGGCGTCTCGATGGAAGCCGAAAGCTATGCATGTTAATTGTAATTTCACCTTAGCCCACCAGAGGGCGAGCATTTCCTTACAATCGCGGATCGGAAGCACGTCAAGCGTCTTTATTAGGCCTGGGAGAAAAGCAGTTCTTGTGTCATAGAACTTCTCTGGTTTATCAACATTCAGAGTTTTTTTAGAGGTAGGTGTCCTGAATTCGGTAATCTGTTTACGAAGTAGTAAAATGAGTGAAAACCTTGCGTCATTTTCGGAAGAGGAGTTGAATTAATTAATAGTCTGTTTCTAATGAAGTTATTGCTACAAACAGGTGGTTAAAGTTCATTTATTCTCCAAGAGGGCGATTTGGGTCCTATGGAATTCCCACTATTCTGTATTATATGCGATTTTTGTAAAACTTGAATGCTGATAATTTTTTTCAATACATGTTTTTTTTTCAATAATAATTTCAAACTAAAATGTTAATATTGCAATTATTTATGATTTTCAGTAAAAATACTGTCCTGTTCCATATTATCATTTAAGGAAATAAATATTCCATATATTTCCCTTCATAAGTACTCCATATTACCCGCTTGCTATTAAATATTACCCCAAAAAGTTTTTTTTTTTTCTTTCTTAAATAAAACTTTTGCATGCAGACTCCATTTTTTGTAACATAAAACTATCGAAACATATTAACAATGATTGAAAATTTGCAGCAGTCGAACCCACGGTGATCCAAAACACTTTAGTTTATTAGGGTGAGTTCAAATGGTATTTCATATTCACCTACTTTCCTCTATATTTAAAACTCTGTTTCGAAAATCAGATTTCAAAATAATATTTTTTCCACGATACGACTCAGTGAAAGTAAAAACAGCTTTTATTAAAAGTAAAGGAATTGCAATGCACAGGGCACCAAACAATTATAGGTAAAAATAGCAGACTCGGTAGTTTCTGAGTAAAACTTCTTCTAAAGTCAAAGTGCATACTGATGGTGCACTGGTGCTTCCCACACTGATAGTATACTTAGGGGTTTTTTTTTAATATTCTCTACACCGTATTTTTTTTTTTTTTTTTTTTTTTTTTTAATGAGATCAGGCGCCAAGTAGTCCAGTTATAAAATCGGCTTTATTAGGCGATGTATTCTTAATTAAATCTATGAGATACTTTGTGTTGGTATTATAAAGGAAAATTAAACAACGTTAAAAAGTGCATAAGTTAGAGAAATTCACAAATTCTCAAACGGACGTTTCGGAACTTCTAAGGTTCCATTATCAGGGCTTGTAAAAATTTTAAAATATTAAAATATGAAAAAATGAAAGAACGAGAAAAAGGAACCTACCTTCACGCCCTTCCTCGGAGCTTGCTAAGCAAGCATGTCCAACGGTGGGCCAGGAAAAGCAAGTTATGCAGTGTACTTTATATATATATATATATGTGTGTGTGTGTGTGTATAAAAGTTACGGTGCTGTGATTAAAAATATTTATTTAAAAATATAACGCTTCTCTTCTCCTTCCTCCCTTCGTTTGGAATGGTTGTTATTGTACCATGTTTCATTGGCTCTCTTTTCAAACACATCACGCTAGTTTAGAAAATTTTTCAACAACCTTAAAAATTCCTTTTTGGTAAGGCCCGGGTTCGATTCCCGGCTCTGGTATTTTTCACATAGTTGGTGTAAAATTCAACCTTCTACTCCATTCTATCAAAAAACATCACGCTAACTTTTACCTATATACTGAAAGTACTCTACACAACTAGCCTTTCCTGTGGACCTATCTTTGGTCCACGCTTGCTTAGCAATCGCCGCGGGTGTTTAGTTTTCTTTTTTCTGATTCCTTCATTTTTTTTTTCATGTTTTAATATTTAAAAATTTTTACAAGCACACACTATGATGGAACTTCAAAAGTTCCGAAACGGCCGTTTGCTAATTTTTTAATGTTTCTAATTTGTGCTCTTTTTAATGATGTACTCTGACCGTCTTCGAAATCCAGAAGTGGATTTTCTTTATGACTCTCGTAGAAAAATTCCTAATTTCAAATCCGAACGAGAGTTTTTGAATAAGTCGGATGTTTGTCGTGTAAGCTGTTTTGAAACTATAATTTGAATTAAATAGTGTAATCGCCATACATGCCTGTGTGGATTTATTCAAATGTATCTGATTAAAAAAAAAAAAAAAAAAAGAAGAAGAAGAAGAAGAAAGAAAGAAAGAAAGCAGAAATATAAGGAAATTTCATTTAACGAAGTGAAAATTAATAATAAAAGACATATATTGTTTTACAATAAATATACAAATTAGATCACTGTTGACATGTATACTTAAGGCATATTTGTAACTTCTTTTTCCAATAATAAACAAAATAATTTTACAAATATAAATTGTAGACAACCAATTCTAATTTAAAAAAAATAAAAAACAATTCTAGTTAGACAGTTAAACAATCCTAAATTTAATTTAAAAACAATCTTTAGTCCTAATACTAAAATATAATCTTCTAAATAAAAAACAAATAAAAATTACATTTAAAACTTTACGCATTTGGTTACTTTTAATTTCAAAAGTGCATTATTCGATTTATCCCCTTGGGATAAAATTGGATACACATTCAACTTTTAACAAAAGTGCGATTAATTTTTATAAAAATGCTGCATTCCTCTTGACCGAGCTTCTGATAAATGTGAAAGTTCACCGAACAAATCTTCAGGAAATAAGACAGAGAGTGAATTCATATTTAGAAAGGTTATGACTAAGTTCGAACTTTACAGTTAGAAAACTCTTCCAATCACAAAATAAAAGCAAAATACAGCATTCATGATAATTAAAAAAAAAAAAAAAAAAAAAAAAAAAAAAGCAAAAATTGTAAACATAAATTGTTTAAAATATATAGTATTTAAAAATCTTTTAATTTTGTTTTAAATTAAATCTCAACTGGAAAATAAAATATCTTAAATATTTAAAATAAAATAAGTGTATCGCATAAAAAAAGAAAGACTATTTTTATTTAAAAGAAATATATATGTTAGAAAATAAAATAAGCTAAATAAAAATAATTAAATAAAAATTTAAATAAAATTACTTAATGAAAAATCGATTATTATTACTATTATTATTATTTATTTATTTATTAATTTTTAATGTTTTAATAGTAGTCTTTTGAATAGTATGAATTAATTACGGCATGATTTGATATGTACATGTCAAATAAAGTTAACTCTGATATTTAAACGGGAACTATTACCACACATATATATAGGCCGGTAGATTTAAAAGGGGGGAGAAATATTTTAATCGTATCTGCAAACTATTCATGTAATGCATAAAATTGGATTGGAATTTCATTAATTTATCACGATATTTTTCTGGATTTTTTTTTTTTCAGTAGCCATGTAGAAATGATTTATTTTGAAATGTTAAATAAAATCTATAATATATAACACAATTTGACTGTTTTATTTTTATTTCTGTGTATTCTTCAAAAGATAGTGTGCTGCAAAAACTGCTTTGATTGAATACCATCCACAACATAATTTATTATTATTGTTGTTTTAAATATTGAAACATTTTTTTTTCTATGCACATAAGAAGAAAGTATTAGATTAGAAATTTTCGATCTCCGTTTTTCTATGGATTTGCACGTTTTCAGATGTCCTGAACATGGTTTGACCCATTTCAGAGAATGTCTGACTGTGATTTTCTGAACGCTATATCTCACGAACCAATGCACGAAATTTTATCAAACTTGGTATTTAGTTGAAATTGCCCTAGACTGGTGCTGATTACATTTGGAAATCAATCGCTCTACAGGTGGCACTGTCATCTCATTTTTCATAATATTTAATATGACAGTATTGGACAAAATTTCGTATAAATGTACAGAATGAGAATTATTTTTAAGTTTCCAATGTAAAAAAATGTGGTGTGAAACAACCACACGACTTCTATTACCTACTATTACCCGTATTATATGCTTTTTTTTTTTTTTTTAAGATAACATGATCAGAAGACATAAAATTGACCTAAATAAGTGGAAACCTAAAATTTTTACTGTATGAGAAACTTATACGTGTTACGTGTAAAAACATATAAAACAAAGTTTACATAGCAAGTTAAAAAAAAAAGAAAAAAAAAAAAAAAATGGTAGAGTTATTTTTTGAAACACCGATTTCCGAGATCTAAAATTAACCTACTTAAACAGAATGATTGTTAATTTTCCTGTAATAACCAAGTATTACATGAGAAAGGATATCTAAAATGCATTTATGTAACAATTTTCAAGAAAATTGTTAGAGCTATTTTTGAGATACCACTTTTTACCAAAATTTGGTATACTCAATTTTTGCGCAGAAAACAATAATTACATTCAAAAGGATATTTAAAAGGGAGTTAATAGGACTAGTTTGAAAAAAAATCCGTACAGCCGTTTTGAAAGGAACGCACTTGCGAGAATTGAGCTATTTATACAGAACGCCCATCCATTTTCCTGAACTAACCAACTATATCATTCGAAAGGACATCTAATAGAGTGTTTATATAGCAACTTTGAAGAAAATCGTTAGAGCCGTTTTTGAGATTCGGATTTACGATCCCACTTCCGGTTTCCGACGACCCCACTTCTAATTTTCCAATTTTAACCAAAATTTGTAAAATTCATCTGTACACCAGACCGGTAACAATTCTGAAGTTTCGTAGTTCTCTATTAGTTTCGGAGATATGATAGCCAGAAGATTCCACACATACATACATACACACTGACCCATTGCTGAAAACTACTTTTTTGGACTCAGAGGCTTTAAAACGTGTAAATCAGGTGAAAACTCGATATCTAATTTTTGGACGGAATACAATACTTCCATTGCCTACAGTAGTAGGGAAGTAAAAATTTTAACCAGAAATAACCGAGATATTTTTTTTTTTTTCTTTTACATAGAAGAGCATTGGTATCCCCCCTGAAGGCAAATATTTTTAATACGAGCCTCTTTCAAAACAATTACTCAATACATTTAAACGAACGGTTGATCTGCGATAATTTGAAACAAGGTACTCATTTTTAAAGATACATTCTGTTGTAGAATAAATTTGATTTTCTTTAGCCATTTAGTGTTATATTTCTCTGAGATCAATATGTCATTATTCATCACGCAAAATAATCGTGATATATAATAATTTTAACAATCGATATGTTATACATCAATTTATTCAGCAAAATATAAGAGTAAGTTTTGTGGTGGCCGCCACAATGTATTAATTATTTTTTATAATAATTTATGTTTTTGTGTTTCCTCTTACACACGATATTACCTCTGAATTTTAGTTGAGATTTTGTGTCCGTTCATCACAATCAGAGAGCTAATAGACAAACTGGACTTCTGAATTTTTTGTTTATTTACATGTAAATTAGAAAAGTTGCAATAATACGATAAATTTTTGTTAGAACTTATATATATATATATATATATATATTTCATATATAAATATAACTTTTGGTAGAGTTTTCCTTTTACATGTAAAAAAAAAAACACAATTTAGTTCTTTACAAAATCTGTGAAAGTGTTACATTTAACCCTTAAATCTCTAATTATTTTATAAATCAATTTAAAAATGTTTTATTCTTTCCTCTCTTAAATAAACCACGGGAAAAATACTTTAAAAATCATACTTTATTTTAACTGTGGTTTACAGCTAAAAAAAGCAGTTTGTTGCCATTCGGCAAACTTGAGACATGAGAGTTTCAATATTATTCTAATAATACTTTAGAAGACAAAATTTGTATATTGCAGAAAGGCAACACTGGGCATTTAAGGGTTAATAACTTAATAAGACAATTGAATAAGACTTGAATAAGAGGCTAAATCTGCACTTAAAATTTTCATTCCTCACCAATTTAGGTTTAAATAATTAAATATATGTATGAAAGTGTATTATAACAACAGAGTTCTATAAAAATAAAATTCAGGCATTTAAACCTTAAAGAATTTTAATGTTAATTGGGGATATTTCTTAATTCGAAAGTACTTTACTCTAACCAATTGTGGGATTTTATTGAAACTTTGTTTTTCTAATATAAATGCGTTTTTATTTATTTACTTTATTTTTATTTTTATGAAAAAGCATTTTAAAGATACGAATCTTCTCTGTTTTTATTAAACATGCTATTTATATCTTGAAAACCTGAAATAATTAAAAAATAAAATAAAATAATAATAATAATAATAAAAAATAAAAGGAATTTACATAAATATTACAAGATTTTTTACACACACAAACACATATACATATTTGAGTGCTTATAATTAAAAACTTGCAAAAATATCACACCTTTTTTTTTTTTTTTTTTTTTTTTTAAATTGTTTGCTGATATATTAACAAACAATTTCTCTTAAATGTAATTTCTTTTCGATTAGCAATACATTAATAGGAGATTCCAAACAGTTCAACAATTTTTATCCGGTTTAAAACAAAGAAAATTCTTCATATATAAAAATCATATTAAAAAATTAAAATTCTAGTAATTTTTAAATAAAAGATTTCAGATTCCTTTATATTTAAATAATAATAATTAAAGAAAACTCACTGGTCTTTTATATTATACTATCAGGCAACGCCCGCTTCGCTTTTCCCTATTTTTAAATGAATCCCTATAATTACTGAATTCTCAAAATTGCATTAATTTTTACCACGTGAAAAAAAAGAGAAACAAAATCTGATTAGGAAAAATGTCACACCGGGTTCTCACTGCCTTCGGAAAAAATTCCCAAAATGCTCTAACTCTTATTTCTATTATTTTCCCCCTTCGCCCCCTCCCCTCCCGTCTATCCTAATAATTTTACAATTTCGAAAATATCCGCAATCGATTTTTAAGTATCGAAAACCTTTATAAACCAATTTTGAACGATCTAACTCTATTTTTATTTTTTTGCCCCCCCCTCTCCCCTCCCCCTTCTCGCCCCTCCTAATAACTTTACACTTTCGAAAATATCCCCATTCGTCTTGCAGGCCTCTTAAACCTATCTGTACCAATTTTGAACGGCCTAACTCTATTTCTATTTGTTTTTGCCCCATAGCCCCCCATTACCGCCCACCCCCCCTACCCGCCGCTCCTAATAATTTTACAAATTCAAAAATATCCGCAATCGATTTGTAAGTACCGAAAACCTCCATGGACCAATTTTGAACGATCTAACTCTATTTTTATTTTTTTGCCCCCTTATCCCCTCCCCCCTTCTCGGCCCTCCTAATAACTTTACACTTTCGAAAATATCCCCATTTGACTTGCAGGCCTCTAAAACCTATCTGTACCAATTTTGAACGGCCTAACTGTATTTCTGTTTGTTTTTGCCCATAGCCCCCCCTTATTACCCCACCCCCTTCCCGCCCCTCCTAATAATTTTACAAATTCGAAAATATCCGCAATCGATTTGTTAGTATCGAAAACCTCAATATACCAATTTTGAACGATCTAACTCTATTTTTATTTTTTGCCCCCCCCCTCTCCCCTCCACTTTTCTCGCCCCTACTAATAACTTTACACTTTCGAAAATATCCCCATTCGACTTGCAGGCCTTTAAAACCTATCTGTACCAATTTTGAACGCCCTAACTGTATTTCTATTTGTTTTTGCCCCATAGCCCCCCCCCTTGCTGTCCCACCTGGGGGCTGAATTTCTAAAATTCCAGAAATCGGTTTTTAGATATTTTCATTAGCTATAATTTAGAGCAAAAATTTTACGTATATCTGGTCTTTTGTTTGAGATATATAGGATTATGCGAAATCACGTTTTACGCACGTGAAATCACGTCCCCCCCCGCCCCCCTTGGGGACCGAATTTCGAAAATTCCAGAAATTGGTTTTTAGACGTTTATATTAGCTATATTTTAAAGCAAAAATTTTACGGATATCTGTTTTTTTGTTTGAGATATGAAGGATTTTGTGAAATCACGTTTTGTCCCCCCTCCCCCCGTTGGGGAGCGAATTTTGTAAAATCGCTTCTTTGTGGATGCCTACGTCATAGAAAGAACATTGTCACAAAATTTCATGCTTCTAGGTCTAGGGGTTTGGTCTGGGCGATGATGAATCACCCCCTCACTCACTCTGTCAGGAAGAACGATTTTATATACAATATAGATATTTAAATATTTCTCTTTTTTTTTTTTTTTTTCTTTTTCTTTTCTTTTTTCTACTTGTAATCACCATTTCTGAAATACTTTGAAGGTACGTAATTCATTCAACAAATCATTCCTTGTCGTAACTGACTAGTTATTCATTTCGATTTCACAATGGAAGTAACTGGTAAATAAAGGTACGCATTGTTGCAGGAAATATGCACAATTACTGGAAATGGGTTAAGAAATCTGGTAGCTTTCTTTAAATGATAATTATTATGAAGACAATGGATGTTTGATTTTTTCTGACTTTGATACAAAATCATATAGAGATATATCATTCAATAATATACTTTATCAATCATCAAAATTAATTATACAGACGTGAGACAATAATTAGAATAACTGGAATTATTTGATTTTATTTTAAATGCATGCAATATATAATTCAGGAATAATAATTTCACTTGTTGATGTCATTTATCTTTGAACCATTAATGATGGTTGTTGGATATTTTTAACACTTTCCAACACATTTGGAAATATGGGCTATGGGGGAAAAAACAAACAGAAATGCAGTTAGGCTGTTCAAAATTGGTACAGATAGGTTTTAGAGGCCTGCAAGTGGAATGGGGATATTTTCGAAAGAGTAAAGTTATTAGGAGGGGCGAGAAGAGGGGGGGGGGGGGCGGAGGGGCAAAAAAAATAAAAATAGAGTTAGATCGTTCAAAATTGGTACATAGAGGTTTTCGATCCCTACAAATCGATTGCGGATATTTTCAAATTTGTAAAATTATTGGGAGGGGTGGGAAGGTTAGGGGCGGAGGGGCAAAAAAATAAATATAGAGTTAGATCGTTCAAAATTGGTGCATAGAGGTTTCTGATACCTACAAATCGATTGCAGATATTTTCGAAATTGTAAAATTATTAGGTTAGACGGGAGAGGGGCGAAGGAAGAAAATAATAAAAATAAGAGAGCGTTGAAAATTAGTATTATTAAGTTTTAAGGCCCGATAAATCGATTGAGGATATTTTCGAAAGTATAGAATTATTAAGAGGGGTGGGAACGGCGGGCGCAGGTATACGCTGCCGCAGGCAGTGGTGGTCCGGACCGATTATCCCACCGATGAGAGAAGAATTTTTTTATATTTTACATTTTTTCTCTTTCGATAATATGATTCATTAAGAGTGTCGAACATGAATGCGCGCGCGCAGCGCAGGTGGGAACCCGGTGCAACATTTTTCCTGATCAAATTTCTCTCTCTCTCTCTCTCTCTCTTTTTTTTTTTTTTTTTTTTCACGTGAGAAAAAGTAATGCAATTTTGAGAATTCATTAATTATAGTGATTCATTTGAAAATAGGGACCAGCGAAGCGGGCGAAGCCTGCTAGTTTGTGTATAAAATACTTCCACAAAGAAGTTATTTGCTTTTATTTTTGTGTTTCATTTGACCAGGCATATTTTTTTAAAAAAGAGTTTCTAGTTACATGCGGGTTTCGCTCAATAAGCGTGTGATACAAAAAACGAAAAATAAGGAAAAGAGGAAAACATTATTAAATAAGTATATATAAGGATTCCCCCCCCCCCCTTGAATGAAACTTGTTTACACAGACGAAGCGGCGTAATTTTAAAGATTCTGAGAAACACCGCTGAAAGAATTGTTGGGCCGTGACAAATGCTCCGATAGTTTTCAGTGTCAGCCATCTCCACGTTTTCTTACTTTTATGCGAAATTCGTGAACAGCAACTAAGAAAACAAGAATGTTTTGTCAGTTCTTGCTCAGATAAAACAATGGTTATTTGGATTTTTTTTCTCAATATTTATTTTGCTCAAGGATGTGATTTTCTCTAAATTATGGTGATGCCTACCTTCAGAATTGAAAGTCATTCCATTCTGTACCAGCATTTCGAGGAATAGTCGGTGAATTTCGCATATGATTTTATTTTTCACTAGCAGGTCTATCCTGCATGGGTCCAGGCGTTGTAGTGTTTATAGAATTTTGGAATCTATAAAAGAGTTAACTAAAGAAGGTAGCAGAGGGAAAGAGAAATACAAGAAACACTTACAACAATAAACTGGACTATTATATGCACCAACTACTCTTCGAATAAATTTTCTTTGAGTTTATCATACAATGAATACAAGACTTACGAAACATTATTCAAATAATTCACCGAAAATTAAGCTTCGAGAAAGTAAATTAGTAAATTAATAAATGAAGTTAAAAATCAATCAGAGTAATTATCCGAGTTGTAATTTTTCTTCTGCAATTCAGTCATTAATTTACAAACCAGTAAGTTGAGTTGTCTTCATACAACGCTGTATCGGTATACATGGACTTTGCATTATTCTACACATACTACTGGGTGAGTGCAAAAATTCTACCCGTTTTTATTATCCATAAAGAAGACTAAATAAACGCAAAATGAACAGTACCTATTATTGTGCATAATCCCCATTGCTATCTGTGACCTCTTGCTGCCTTTCTGGTAGGATACGAATCCCACGGCGGTTTCGAGTCAAAAAAGTCTTGGACGGCAGTTTTCACAGCATCAAGATCCTCAAAAATCTTCTGACTGAAGAAATTGTTCAACGCACGAAATAGGTGATAGTCAGTTGGTGCCAAGTCAGGAGAATAGGGAGGGTGGGGTAAAACCTCCCAATCAAAGCCCAGTGACTTTTGGCGAGTGATGACAGCAGCATGTGGCCTGGCGTTATCATGATGAAGAATAACACCGCGATGATTGATGAGACCTGGCCGCTTTGCTACCAAATTTGAATGCAGCCTATCTAACTGTAGACAGTAGAAGGCAGCATTGATGGTTTGGTTGAGTGGCAGGACCTCCCAGTGAATTATTCCCTGCACATCCCACCACACACTCAATAACACTATCTTGGGATGAAGTTCAGTTTTCGAAGTCGATGCAGGCGGATCAGAAAGGTGACACACAGTCTTACGACGCTTTACGTTACGGTACATAACCCACTTCTCATCTCCTGTCACAATTCGTGTCAAGAATAGGTCATTTTTTACCGGGAAAGCAAAGAAACACAGGTGACGATACGGTCATCTCGTTGATTAGCAGTCAGGTTATGTGGAACCCAACGATCCAACTTTCTCGTAAAACACAACTTAACCGTCTCTCGGCCGTAATCCATTGTGCGTTGAAGGTCTCCGCTAATTCTTGCCCGGTTGGGTTCGGGTTGTTCCTTATGGCTTGGTCAATATCGTCGTCTCCAACGTGTGATGGCCGTCCACTCCTAGTCTGATCTTGGCAGTTTCTGTCTCCTTCCCTAAATTCACGAAACAGTCAACGACATGTGCTTTCGTCTAATGCATCCTCCCCATAAACTAGACAAATATTGCGACATGCTGCGGCTGCCGTTCTCTTTTTATCGAACTCGTATAACAAACAATGTCTTATATGCTCTTTCCCACTTTCCATGTTACACCCTCTGATTTTATTTATTTATTTATTTATTTTAATTAATTAATTTATTTTTTATTTATTTATTTATTTTTGTGAGATGATTAACTTTGTGAGATACGATGCATTTACATGTGAGGCATCCACATGTTTGATTGGCCGACGATTTGCGTCATTACAATGTCATGCGTGACATCAATTCCATTGCAAATTTGCATATAAAAAATGGGTAGAACTTTCGCTTTCACCCAATATATTGTAGAATAAGGCATTAAATTTTTACTTTCATGAAAAATCAATTACCAAAAGATTCATTAAAAGCATTAAAGAGAAGAGAAGGGAAGAGAATGTATTAAAGAAATTGTTCGCACAAATTCGATTTACAAGTTTTTTTTTTTTTTATATGACGCTTAGTTTTTGGCACTAAACTTTAATAAATAAAATATCACGTTCCATGTTTGATTATCATTGAATTATGAAAATCATAAAATATGCACTAAAAACTTCTAACAGTTGCATAAATATGAGCTTAATCAATTTTTTCTTGCCTCATTTTTATAAGTTACATATTTCCCAGCTCAAAAACGCAATGAAATTATCAGACAAAATTATCAGTAAAGGCCCTTTATCAAACATATTTTTTTAATTATAGTACTCATCGAACCGGCTGAGTAGCAATAGATTGCTTTAATTCTTTAGTCATCTGCATGTAGGATAAAACATTTAAGATATTTCTTAAACCGATGAAAGCTGAATTATTATTATTATTATTATTATTAAAAGCTTTTTGCATACTTTTAAAGCTTTAAAAAATTCTATTAACTTAAATACCCTTTTTTTTTTTTTTTCTTTTTATAAAATTAAAGAAAAGTGCAATTAGTATATTTTACTTAACCAGTCTATTTTAACTAATAAATCCGTAAAAGAAAAGTTTGCAAGCGATAAGCGATGCTTTAAAAAAAAAAAAAAAAAAAAAAAAAAAAAAAAGACCGGAACTTGATAAAATGCTTTAATGGATACCATACAAAATGCGCAATTGCAATTCGAAAGCGAAAAAAATTTTGAGTGGGAAAAACTTTTCGTTCAATACCGCAGTTCAAAACCAGCTGATAAATATAAGAAGTCGCATTTGGAACTATGTATTACATAACATATGAAATCATCCATTTGGAAAACCCATAGTTAGATTGTAATATAATAGTGAAAGTAAAAGAAATGAATATAGCCTGGCTAAAATTTGCGTCAAAAAGAAAAGAGAAAATAAAGACGTTCATTAATAAACTAATAAAATAAAATGAGAAACATAATAAACTAACATTTAATATAACAACAACAATATAATTACACAATAAACTAATTCAATAAATTTTTAATACTCTTTAACAAAGTTGAAAAATGGTATGAATCCGTTTCATCTAGAAATCTGCTCTTGTCTTTGTCCGTACATATTCTTTTAGGATATCCTGAAATATGGTATTCAGATTTCCTGTAGCATCATTCCTTTTGAAAATGATACAAAGAGTATACAGCTGGTTTGTATACAGGGTTTCACGAAATAATTGAGATACATGAGAGGTATTTTTTTAAAACATATTTTAATATCTATCTTGCACAAAACACAACGAAGTTGGTCTAATGCATAAAAACATATTTTCTATAGCGTATGGCATGATTAACATTAAATATTTTATCGGAAAATCCAACAAAAATACTCAAATTCATACTGGGTTATAAGTAGAAATTGTTTAAAGTGTACACTATAGAGTGCGCTTGCACATTTTTGACAATATACAGGATTACACAAATGTAATCAATTTTATACTTTCTCTAGCTATAAAGAAAGTATTTTTGTAGTGTCATTGTAGAATTGAAATACATTGAAAAAGTTAGTATTTTATGATTTATGCATACCACGTGATTTTTCTTTCTTATCTTTTTATGATTTCTATTCATTTCCATGTAAGAAAAAGTTTTACAAATAGAAGCAATTGTCAATTATTCATAGTCTGCTGGATGACATGTGATTTACTGAAATTCAGCTAATTACTTTCTGGCTCAATAAATAAATTATTTGTTTCAAAAATTTCAATTACATGTTTGACAATTTCAATTACATTTTTGAAAGTGATAAAGACTTCCTGACATTGTGTTACAGTTAAAATTCTCTTTAGATAGAAACATTATATAAATGCTCGACCTTCAAAACATGTTTCTTTACCAAGGACGAAAGCTGATAGAATTAAAAAAAAAAAAAAAAAAATGTTTGTAGTAGATCTTTATTTTTTACTTTACATTGAATAAACTATGAGAAAAGATTTATTTTCTTTTTGCAGCTATCCCTATATAGATTAACTTTTGTATAACACAAAGAAGTAGTAAGACATGGCGTGATTGAAAAACACCACACTTCTTCCTGAAATTCATGGAAAATATTTGTCGGAAAGGAAAACTATGCATTCTGATGTAGTCTGAGTTTTAAAAATTAAAACGGAGCGTTTTTCATATAATATTCATCATTAAAGAAATCTATTAATAAAACCTCTCTTTCTTTCTTTCTTTCTTTCTATATATATATATATACCGGGTGATCCAAAAGTCAGGACAAACTTTAAAAATGAATAATTCGAAAACGAATCAAGATACAAAGATACGGTTTGCACCAAACGGATGGAAAAGAAGCCGGGTTTTGTGTGGCAAAGAAATAAAAAATAGTTCTGTTGGCGACCAACAGATGGCGCTGTTGTACTTCTGATGTAGGATTATGCAAAGCAACAAACGATATAAAAAGGAACAACTACAGCAGGTAATGGTAGTCGAAGCTTATATGCATCGAAATATCGCATTCTCAGTCGTTACTTTAATCACGCATGGCCTCCGAGATCTCCCGATCTGACACCCTGTGACTTTTGGCTGTGGGGATTCTTGGAAGTCAAAAGTGTACCGCGACCAACCAGCATCACTAGCAGCACTGAAAGATGCCATCCGCCAAAATGTGTCTGCCATAACGCAAGAAATGCTACTAAATGCTGTGAGCGATGTGGTGAATCATCTCACAGCTGTACTTCTGAATGATGGGCATTGAACAGTTACTGTAGTAGTACTAATTAACTGTAATTAAGCTGACTAGTAAGTTGTCAACATTTTTTTTTCATTTGTAAATCATCTTTTGGTGAAATAAAACACTATAGCGCCATCTGTTGTTCGCCAACAGAACTAATTTCTTTCCTTTGCCACACAAAATCCGGTTTCTTTTTCATCCGTTTGGTGCAAACCGTATCTTTGTATCTTGATTCGTTTTCGAATTATTCATTTTTAAAGTTTGTCCTGACTTTTGGATCACCCGGTATATATATATATATATATATATGGGATACTAAACAATGTCAATGAAATTAAATCTTTTATATATAATGTTACGATGATTCTAGAATGCAAGAAAATGTATGATCAAATGTTAGAACTATATCTACAAAAATCCCGATTAGAGCTATTTAGTTGTGTGAAGTCTCCACTTCGACTTCAACTCTACTCATTATACTTATATTACATGGTAGGAGACAATTAATAGACTTATTTTAAAGAGACAGTCACTTTTATTTAACTTAAACTGTAGAGGGCTTTGAATTAAGAAAGAACTCTGTGATATCTTAAAATAAATAACTCAAAACTATAGTAAAGAAATAAGGCTCACCACTTGTAGCTTTCTGTTACTGACAGGTAATATGGATCAGATACTTTTAAAACGATGAGGAACACTTTACAGTATCCGGAAAGCACTCCGTACTATTAATATCACCACGACTCGACACCTTTACCAATTCTAAACTCAATAAACAACACTTCTAATCCACTATGGCTATCACTACTCGTTACATCTCCAGCGACACCGTCACTCAATCTCCAGATAGCTCATCTATCAACACCACCCACGACGACACAACTATCATTCTATTTAAAGTTCTCCAAAATAGACAATACCATTCACTTCATTTTACCAAGCTACTTCTTTAAAAACTATCCACATTCAAATCTTAAACACCTTTCATAATCTACGTAGATCCTGTTTTCAATTTATCTAACTGACGATCCAATAACTAGACACTCCATGCTAACCCAAATTCACCTCTGCTGGCCACCTTCAACATCGTCAAACTAGGCTGTATTCAGCTAGAAACTTTTCCAATCACAACCGACATTCAATCCCAACTCGACGCTATCACTTTCCATACTAACTTCCTTCGGCGACCTTTACTTCCTCAACTCGACGCTACTCCTACAGCACAGTTGTATTAAAAATATGAAAAACTCCACAATACTCACTTCATTATTATCTCCAACACTAGGAACAAACAAGGAATTAATTAAAAATGTGTGATAAATAACAAATTGTTCAATAAAAAAGAATATTATTTTAATGTTAATATAATTAATTAAAATATTCTTTACACTTGAAAGGCATCTTTGTTTCGGTTTGGAATTTTATAATCACTATTTTTATTATTTTTGCCTTCTGAACATTTTCAGAAATCCTTAAGTATGTTAGAAACAGTTAAATAACTAGATAATTCCCTGAAACTACTAAACCAAATATTCGAAGAGTCTGTATAATAATTTATAATGAATTTTTTTCTCAATTTATGTATGGACTCAATAAAAGGTCTATTCGATAGCTAATTTTGCATATTATAGCAAATATGTGCATTTATTAATATGATCTTGATCATAATGAGAATCTTTTAATGAGCATCTTGATCATTAAAAATTAAAAATGAACAATTTTTAAATTTTTTAAACTTAAAGCCAATTTTACTTATTATTTTACCATGTTTTTATTAACTTCTATTCTTGTTTGTTTGTCCGGTACAAATCTTGCAATCTATTTTTAAAACCCGTGAGTAGTCGCTAGTTGGTCGATTTGCCGCCCATCCTTCAGTGTTGCAAGATTTTTTTATTCAATAGCCACCAAAAATTTTTAGAAGTGGCATTTGATACACATAAAACGCGAATAAAATCGAAGAAACGTCGATCACATCACTTCTTAAAATTATTGGTGACAGTTAAATAAAAAGTGCGCAATTTGTAATAGGTGGCGCTGTCTATAGCGACTACTAACGGGTTAACTTCCCTACTAGCTAGACATTTGAAACTTTCACAGTAGCTCAGAACCCGGTGACAACACAATACTTCGAAGGCAGATTTTCGAATTTTCGAATAGTTTTCTTTTAATTAATTAAAATGTAAAAATAATAAGCTCCTAATACCTTATAAATATGACATTAAAATATTAGCTATAATTTAATGGTTGCCAAAATAAATTTACGAGTTCATTTTCTTTCAACATAAAAATAAATACACGTTAATTAAACGTGAGCGTTAAAAAATTGTAAAAAGTTAAATTATGCATCTCACAAAAATGGACGTCATTATCAGTTTAAAAATTTTATACGCATTGATAAGTGCTAATGTAGTTCATGATGATAATAATATACGTTGTTCTAAAAGGAGTAATATTTTATTTTTAAAACCAACTTTTTTTTTTTCATTATTATTATTAGTTTACTGAACTGAGTCCGCGTGCTTAAATATTGCTTATATATTATTTTTTAGAATCGCGTATTTCATTAATGATTCATCAGAAAATTTAAAAACATGGTATATATATATATATATATTTTTTTTTTAAATCTTATAATTGTTTTTGTTTTTTTTTATATAGTGTTATACACTCTGTCACAAAAAAATATATGCACGCAGAAGGAAATGAGCTACAATCACGAAACTTACCATGTGTGTAGTGTATGAAGAGATAAGCAAATGATTAAAAATTCAGAACAAAATATCGTTTTATTAAGAAGTTAGGGCATGAAAAAGGTTACAAATCAGTAAGTAGTAAAGCCACCTCTGGCAGCTATACAAGCCGAAACACGGCGTGGCATCGAATCAATTAGGTCACCCATATCCCCCTGCGGAATATCATGTCATAATCTTTGCAACTGGGCAGTTAATACATCAGTATTCTGGCACGGCTGCAGTTGCCTTCCTAGCACGTCCCAGACGTGCTCTATTGGAGAGATGTCTGGTGACCTGGCAGGCCATGTGAGTACGTCATATCCTTGAATACATTGTTGGGAGAGTCGAGCAGTATGTGGACGAGCGTTATCTTACTGATAAATGGCACCTGTGCGGCTTGATAGCATAGGCAGCACAACTGGCGTTAAAATGCTGTCCACGTAACTGCGAGCCGTCATAGTGCCTTGAAGGATGACTAGAGGGGATCGTGTGTCCCAACAAATCGCTCCCCCCACTGTCACACCTTGTGTAATGGCTGTATGCCGCTCGACAACAAATGCTGGATCAGACTGCTGGCCTGGCCGCCTCCACACGCGTGTGCGATGGTCATCAGCACTGAGACTGAATCGTAATTCACCACGGACGATCACACGTTAGGTCGGTCACACTCCAGCTTGCTTTGAGTCGAGAAAAATCCAGTCGACACTGCTTATGATATGGGGTGAGGGGTAGGTGTCTTAATGGACGTCGGCTGTTCATACCAGCGTCGACCAGTCGTTTCAGGATGGTTTCCCTTGATACTACTGGATGCCTAGAATGTGGTAAATGGCATTGAATCGAGGCTAATGACGCTGTTGGTGCGGACGTGGTCGCTCTTATGATTGCGCGATCCTCATGTTCATTTGCGCTACTGGGACGTCTTGACCCTCCTCAATGGTTGATTCTCCCTTCCGTGACCCACTGTTACCAATCCCGAGCAACTACCATATCGCTCCGAACAAGGTAGCGGCTGATATGTCTGAACGACCAAACTGCTTCTCTGAGGCCTTCTCTACGGACCCTCTCACTATCCGACAATTGTCTGTACTGCCACCGGTTACGTCTCAAAGGCATCTCAAGTCACCATACCTTCCATTAAAGTCGACAGATTAGCTCTACGGTGCGAGAAATCCTGCTTTTAAACTCGCCCAGCTGCGCAGTTCAGATGCGCATAACGTGCTTAGCCTTGTCTCATTGGCGTTGAAATTTTAATCATTTGCATACCTCTTACCAGACTACATTTGTACCAAGTTTCGTAATTGTGGTTCGATTTCTTCTGGATGCATATATTTTTTTGTGACAGAGTGTATATATATGTAGAAAAGAATACACTGTAATTAAAAACAACTATTGAGTAAAATTAATAATGAAAGCATTTAATTAGTTGATCTATGTAGCGTATAAATTTCGGACAACAAGCTTCTAAATAAAATTATATGTCTTCAAAACGCTATATTTATGCAAAAATAACTAATTATTTAGAAGTTGCCATTATAACTATTATAGTAAATGTCTTTTTATGCGGTTTAGGACAGTATATCATCCTTGTTTAATATATTTACAGAAAAAATTATCGGAATTTCGATCGTTACGAGATTCGAAGATCACAGTTCTTATTTAAGGAATATGCATCTTGGAAAGAAACTTTACAAAAACACATATAAATATTTAAAAACATTCTAAATGTGATTTTTAAGTGTGAATAAAAGTGTTTAAACTACGCATTTAGTGTTTTTACCATGTTTTTATTAACTTCTATTCTTGTTTGTTTGTGTGTTTGTCCGGTACAAATCTTGCAATCTATTTTTAACTAACTTCCCTACATTTGAAACTTTCACAGTGGCTCAGAACCCGGTGACAACACAATACTTCGAAGTCAGATTTTCGAATTTTCTAATAGTTTTCTTTTAATTAATTAAAATATGAAAATAATAAGCTAATAGCAATAAAAATAGCCATTAAAATATTAGCTATAATTTAATTGTTGCCAAAAAATAATTACGAGTTCATTTTCTTTCGACGTAAAAAGAAATACATTTAATTCAACGTGAGCGTTAAAAAATTGTAAAATGTTAAATGATGCGTCTGGCAAAAATGGACGTTATTATCACTTTAAAGATTTTCTACACATTGATAAAGTGCTAATGTAGTTCATGATGCACATATATGTTGTTTTGAAAGGATTAATATTTTATTTTTAAAATCAACTTTTCTTTTATTCAAATTTCCCGTAACTCCTTAATCAATCACATTAGAACGTCCATCTTTGGTATATCGATAATATATTTTCTCGCCAAAAGTCGACAAAGGCAAAACTCGCCAAATTTGGCGCCAAATCCATTACCTGCCTATTGGAGCTTTTTAATGCGTTTTAAAGGGAAAATTAAGCTATTTTAACGCGAAAAAGAGCTGGAAATGCGGAAAATTGGCATTTTATCAACTTGCCATGCCTCTTTGAAAAAATTTATACAAAAATAAGTACAATTATTTACAATTTCGTAACAATACGCATTGATAAAGTGCTTATGTGTTCCATAGCTATGATTCAACAGAAAATTTAAAAACATGGTTTATAAAAAGTTTTTTATCTCATAATTATTTTTGCTTAAATAATAGCGACTGTTATTTTTGGACATAACAAAATACAAAAAAGGTCTTTCTAGAAAAGTCCTTCCATCTTCGAAAAGCATCAAACCAAATACTACTTGCTGTAGAGAAAATTATCAAACTATCATTTCTTTCCCATATTCAATCGTTATTTTCTATTAAAAATCACCCGAATTTAATACCTCTGGGTGTTACCGAAGCGGGAAAGCCATCTACTCCGCAGAGAATCAAAATTGTGATGGCATATCTCCGGTCAATAATATTAGCTTTATTTTTATGTTATGGGGGAAATCCACAAAGTGAAACATATTTGTTCCCCATCATACTATAGGTATGGGGAACTTAGGTAATCGTGAAAATTTTAGTTTCCCATCATACTATAGGTATGGGGAACTTAGGTAATTGTGAAAATTTTCGACCTCGGTTTTTTCACTTTTTTACAAGTTTTCAAGTGTGAGGAATCCGAAAATGACAAAATTTGTATGGTGTCCGTCTGTAGGGTGTCTGTTAGTCTGTTAGTCCGTTAGTCAGTTTGTTAGTCTGTGTACACAATATCTCAAGAACAAATAATCGCAGAGAAGTCAGATCAGTTTTAAAATATTAATTTCGACACTGGCAAGAACCCTATTCATTTGCAACATTCGAATTAAAAAACTTCGTAAGTTATAAGAAATTTACGATTTTCCTAACATGGGAGAATACGGTAAAATTTCACTTAAACGTCCCCTAAATCGAAAATTTTTTCTGTAAGGATGTCAGAACAGTTTTAAAATATCAGTTTTGAATTTGGAATGAACATCAATAACTATAAATACGCTAGTTTGAAAGTTTCGCAAGTTATTTGGAATTTACGAATTTCTTAACATGGCAGAATAGGGCAAAATTTCACATAAACGTCAATTTTGAGGGATATTTTCATCGTAAAGATGTCAGACCACTTTCGAAATATTATTTAGGACACTGGCATGAATATTATTGACTATGAATTTTCCAATATAAAAATTTCGCAAGTCATTGGAAATTTATGAATTTCTTAACATGGCAGAATAGAGCAAAACTTCACATACACGTCAATTTTAAGGGATATTTTCATCGTAAAGATGTCAGACCACTTTCGAAATATTATTTAGGACACTGGCATGAATATTATTGACTATGAATTTTCCAATATAAAAATTTCGTAAGTAATTGGAAATTTATGAATTTCTTAACACGGCAGAATAGAGCAAAATTTCACATAAACGTCAATCTTGAGGGATATTTTCATCATAAAGATGTCAAACCATGCACTTTTAAAATATTATTTAGGATACTGGCATGGATATCATAGACTATGATTTGTCCAATTAAAAAAATTCGTAAGTTATTTGGAATTTACGATTTACTTAACATGACAGAATAGGGCAAAATTGAGCCTAAACGTCCATTTCGAGGATCATAAATATATCAGACAACTTCAAAATAACATTTATGATATGCTTGGACATGATTGACTACAAATATTCTAATAGGAAAATTTCGTAAGTTATTCGTAATTTAAGACTTTTTCAACATAGTGAAATGGAAATTTTTTTATATAATATAAATAGAAATATTAAGGATTATTGCATTGGAAATAGTAGCATGAAAACTAAACAACTAAATAGACCCTGCTAAAATAAATTAATAGATTACAATAAGATAAATATATCGAAGTGAACGGTGGATTGTCCATTAGGAGGGGATTTCATTCTGTCACTGTGTCAAGCTTTAGTCAAATTCCTTTCTCTTAACATGATTATAATATGTCTCGCACTAGAAATTTATCAAAACATAAATATAATGTGGAACTGAGCAGAGTCCACCTATGCCAACTAGTTTTTATATGATCCCCAGGTCCTTATATTTATATTTGGTTCAAAAAAAGAAGAAAAATCTTAATATTTTATATAACATTAAAAAAAAAAAAAAAAAAAAAAAAAAGCTATTATCCTTATTTATCTTAAAATTTCTGTTTTGTACAAAACAGAAAAATAACTGCATAAATAAATAATACATCCTCTTTTAGAAGCTAAAAATGTCTGTAAAAATCGCAAAATTTAAAAATGAATAACTCTGTTAGTTTTAGTCACAGAAGGATACTTCTTCTATTTCTTTTCTTTTCTTCCTTTCTTTTTATGTTAGTTCAACAATACCACCATTCTATAACTATAGGAATCTAGGAGTCATATAAAAGTTCAGATTTTACGACATTTATTTTGTGAAGTTACCAAGACATTCCATTGTTACTTATATTTCATTGAAAAAATGTTTTGCAATTGAAAGTACGAACAGTTTTATATGTTTACAGTACGAACTTTTTACGAAAAGTTGCGAATATAAAGGGCGTCTAACGCTAATGCTTAGAACCTTTTATACTAAAAGGTTATATATATATATATATATATATATATATATATATATATATACAGGGTGTCTCATAAATCTGTGGACATTTTAAAAAATCATATCTATTGAATGAATGGATAGAATTGAACGCGGTTTGCGAAAAAATTATTCTCGTAAAGGGGGAGTTTTTTACTTTCTCTTACCCATAGGGTTGCGAAAGTATTGTTTTAGGGTCAAATTTTCGAACGTGAGTTTTTGTTATATTTACATGTTCTAAGGTCCCGTGAATACGAAAATCATGTTTTTAGCAAATGGTCTGTGTGTCTGTCTGTTATCAGCATATCTCAAGAACAAATAGTAGCAGAAATTCCATACTCGGTATTCTAAATATGTATCATACAGGGATGCTACAGTAAGCTTTTCGTTGAGATGAAGGAAATGGTTTGTGTACAGGGGCACTCAAAAGTATTCAAATACATTACGTCTATGGGGGGAATTGCAGGTAAGTAGAGTTTAACCTCTATAGACTGCACTAAACCAAATGAAACGAATATATATTTTTTGTAATAGAGATAGTCAACTGGGAAAAAATTTTTGTGTATGTAGGAGTCTCGCCTCCCCCCATGTCCCCCCTCGAAGGGAGTAAATTTTCATGATGGGTATCTTTCAAAAGAGCTCGCCAATACCTTTAAAACGAATGGTTGAACCATCGATCTGCGATAACTTAAAATAAAGTTATCGATTTTTTTCATTTTTAACAAAAAAAAAAAAAAAAAAAAAAAAAAAAAAAGTAATATTGAGAATAAATTCAGCTTTTTTTTTTTTTTTTTTTTTTTTTTGATATTTAGTGTTATACTATTTCTCTAGTATGGAAATCATCTGCATTATCATAAAATATAATTTTTTAAATAATAATTTTAATAAATTATTTTTTAAAAACAGAATTATTGTTTAATAACCGAATTAAATTCTATATAAATGTAGGTGCATTAATGAAACGGGGGGTTGCGGGGGGCGGCAGCCCCCCCTCACACAGAACTAATTATCATATAAAACTCTCCCGAAGCCTAATATGAATTGTTTAACACAGGTTTACATAACAGTATTCGTTATCTTACCTATTAATCTCCAACCTGTATTTATAGTATTAAATTTAAGGGTAAGAGAAAGTCGTGTGAGTGACATACATTATTATTATTATTATTATTATTATTTTGGTAAAGAAAAAAATATAGTTAAATTTTTTGTCGACGATAGTTAGACAAATAGTTCAATATTTCGCACGGATGGGGAAAAAAAAATATGGAAATGAAAGTCCTATAAATTGCACAATTTTGCGATTAGAACAGTTTATTTCTTATTTTGCCTCCCACTTGTGCATACATGAAGTCTTAACTGCGATGCTGACTTGGTGGATAATGTTGTGGTTATGTTGAATTTTAATTCGCTGACATCCTTATTGTTTCAACTTCGTCAATAATATTTAACATTTCTTGTTGTCTGTCAAGACAATATAGTAAAACTATTTATGAAATTTAGAATACTTTCTTAACCCTTAAATGCCGTGTGTTGCCTTTCGGCAACATACCCAATTTTGTCTTTTAAAGTATTATTAAAATAATATTGAAGCTCTAATGCTCATGTTTGCCAACTGACAATAACTTGCTTTTTAGCTGTAAACCATAGTTAAAATAATGTATGATTTTTTAAAGTATTTTTCCCGTGATTTATGTAATAAAGGTAAGAATAAAACATTTTTAAATTGATTTAAAAAATAATCAGGCATTTAAGGGTTAAATTGAAACTCGTTTCCTTCTTATTATTCTTCAAATGAAAGCAAAATTAGCTCATTTTGAAAGTTTAAATGGGGTTAGCGACCGTAGCTTCACCTATAGAAAGTAAAATCTTCTCTATTACATCGACACTTCAATGGCGTTCGTTTGAAAAGTATTTTATAAATTTATGATTGCATGCAACATTATTACAAAGATTTTAGATCTTATTACGTTAACGAGTATTCGGCCTATTTTCTGCTTGTATTTTCAATCTTCGTTAAAACAAAATATTTTAATAACATTCACTTGATATCAATCCATAGGATAACATTGAAATTGCCGTTCAAGAACAATAGAATACCTTAGGGCGCGTGATCATTTCAAATTGACCTAATGATAAGTAATCGACAAAAGACAAAGTTGATAAATGATAAAAGAAAATGAAAACGATTACAATTACCTGGCGGAACAAAAGCGCTACGCAGACTTTGTATATTACTCTCATTCCCAAAAGAAAGGAAACCGATAATAACCAAACAAAGACTTATCCGCCCCCATTCTTTTTTTTTTTTTTTTTTTTTTAACAGACTTAAAACTCAGCACTCATTCTTTGAAATAATATATGTAAGTTTTAAATTCTGCAGTAATATACGGCAACTGCTTTATTGAAAATTTTGTATATACAGGGTTAGCAAGAAATAAGTTGCTCACTTCAGAGGGCTCTGGAATCCGTCCTGTTGGTCCAAATGAGGTAAAATTTTAAATACAGATAACTCAAATGATGTGCTTGACATTTATTAAATTAAAATATATATATATATATATATTACAAATTTCCGCCAAGAGATGGCGCTATAACACAAATGGTACTTATTTGCATATATTCAAAATTAGAAACAGAATTTGTGTTTCAGCGCATGCCTATTAGCATTGTTCTTTGGATAAAGGACAATATCTATCGTCAAAGGCCATCAACTCTGCCTGATCTGAAAGACAGCATTCGGCGCCATGTTTTAGACATTCCGGCAGACTTACTCCGGTTAGCTGTGAAAAATATGATTATGCGATTACAGCACATTGTTGAACATGAAGGGTATCATATTGAGCAGTTTTATTAATGTTACTTTATTTTTCTCGCATATTTTTAAAGCATATTAAATATGGCTATGTGTATTACAGCGCCACCTACCGGCGGAAATATCGTACTAATTTTTTTCATTTAATAAATGTCAAGCGCAACATTTGAATTATCTGTAGTTAAAATTTTATGTCATTTGGACCAATAGGACGGATTCTAGAGCCCTCTGAAGCGGGCAACTTATTTCTTGCTAACCCTGTATGTGTGTGTATGTACAACTGAGAATTATAAGAAGATCAGTAATAGTTGAGAGAGATAATTTTCACTTTTTAACAAAGTTGAAGAGCATTTAGGACTTCGGTTCGTCTGTCTCTCGGTCCACGCGTTTGTTTCTGTAAACTTTCTAGAGATGCCTTGAAACTAAGATGATATATGTTATTAAAATTGACATGAAAATTACTTTCAAACTGATATATTTATGAAAATTAGCATGTCCCCTATATAATAAAATGGTATTAATAGCCTTTACTGCCCACCCACACAGCCACTTACATCCATAAGACATCTAGAAACAAGTATAAAAGTTTTAAAATGATCCGTTAAACTTCTATAAATATCCTACAAATATCTATTAGCACAACAAATGACACTCTTCTTTTACATCCATTAGATGTCTGTTACATATCCGATAAATCTCCAAATATCCAATAATTGGACTTGTTAGATCTAATAGATAGTGAAAATATCTAAATCTTGTTTTGATCTAACACGTTCCATCTATTAGAGATCGAAAAAGACACGCCTAAATTTCGTCTACATTTAAACATCTAATATATACAGTAGAACTTGGATAATTCGAAGTTGAAGGGACCAGAGAAAACTTCGATATATCCAAAATTCGAATTACATATACTATTTTGTCAAAAAGAGATAAATTAAAAATATAAAACTCTATCATCAAAGTTTTAACACATAAACTTTATATCTCAAAATACTGCATCATTAACCCCCTCCCATTAAATGAATATTTTTTTACGATCTTAATTATTCAACACTTTTTTAAAATAGTCAGATATTTTTGATTGCTTCTTTAAGTACAATCTTTGTGTCATGGCATATGACTTCAACCCATCAATTAAAAACAGAATCTTCTACATTAGACATGACTTTCAATTAAAAAAAAACCCTCGAAGTTCATGTATATGGACCATATCTTCTGATATAACACTGTAAAAAATATGTCCTATTTGCTGCCAGAAATTCTCTATAATTTGAGAAAATACGCGTAATTTACGAAAAAGTTACGTTATCAGAACGTATTTTCTCAAATTACAGAGAATTTCTGGCAGTAAATAGGACATACTTTTACAGTGTAGCTAGGAAATACTCTTGTATTTCCTTTTCCTTCTTTTGAAAGACTGCTAAAAAAACATAATGCACTTTAGCTGAGAAAAATCTAGGGAACAAATTTTACTGCAATATTTTAAAGTTAATCGTATGAAAAATTCGAATTATCCAAAATAGAATTCGAATTATCCATGATTTTTTATCACTATTTTAATACAAAATGCAAGGGACCGACTAAAAAATTCGAATTATCCAGAATTTCGAACTAAACAAGTTCGAATTATTCAAGTTTCACTGTACCTATAAATAGAACAGGATATCCGGGACTTTAAATGGACATTTTTTAGATGTTTTGTACCTTTTGCGGATCATTTGGACGTAATTTAGATGTATAATGGATATCAGTGGCTGTATGGACAGAGACTCCCAGAAAAATTTGGGTACCGTTGTATATTTCCTTTTTTTTTTTTTTTTTTTTTTTTTTTTAAGAATATCTTTAGAAGTAAGTCAAAATAATGTGTCCATATAACTCGCACATTGATTTTTTCAAAACCTTTTCTTAAAATGATGTACCGAAATTTTTCAGTTTAAGAATAATATAGAATTTCTTAATAAGAGTTTTTTAAAGGGATGCATATAAATGAGAGCTATTTTAGAAGAAATTATATAGCTAATTAAATTTTATTAAAATTATAATTTCATAAAGAATAATTATGCATGAAAGTAAAATATTTTATCTTTGTACCAGTAATACTGTACCATTCTCTTTTAATGTATGACAAAAGAAGAGAAAAATAAACAAATCATTTTAAATCTTCGATTAGACAAAATCAGTTTTCAAATATTTTTTATAAAAGTGGAAAATTCATTGTAACATTGACACAAGTTCTTTTTTTATTTATTCTTTTTATCAAAATAATATGTAAATTTAAGGTATTAACCCTTCTAGATACAGCAAATTTTTTTATATTACTCGCCCCCCTTATTTTTTATAAAAAAGTGTTCATGTTTTCAAATTTATTTGTGATTGAATTTCTTCCAAAATTTTTGACTGAGAAATTGTTATAGTGTAACAACTATCGATCTAGTATCTGCAGCATTAGTTAATTAAACTAAAAGCATTAAATTGTTTCTAAAACGATATATACGAATGAATAGAGGGTTGTGGTTATAGATAATTATTTATCTTAGATTTTACGGAAATATTTAGGGGATAAAACATAGAAGTGTTATGTCAGCGATAACAGAGTAACAGTAATTTATTGTTTGCTCTTCGATAAGGCTATCGCACGAAGTCGACAACTCCCTTCTGCAAACATACCCTAAATCACTCATCTCTGAGAGTAAAAAGAAGTAATTTTGTAATTTATTATCAGTGAATTACATAATAACTGAATTTTATTGTTCAAATACCAGTGAGAACCTAGTTGTACTACTTTGCCATAAATTACCGGATACTTTGAATTTTGAACGTTTTGTCAAACATCTATAAAAATACACCTTGGCAAATTACCTTGAAGCTTCAGGCGTGTAAAGACCACATTTTAACCTCATATGTTTTAACGAAAGTCTTTTTCGCAAAGAAAATAGAAAAGGGACGAGTAAAAAATTAAATAAAAAACAGAATGTTTAAGATCAGCCTGTAAAAAGTAATGCCACTGTCAATGTCACATGTTATTATGAGATATCTTTTAATTACACTTCGCTTGAAAAAAAAAAATAAAAAAAAAAAAAAAAAATCGAGCCTTGATATTGTTCTTGCTTATTCTTTGTAAAATGACCTCCTGAATCCGAATATGACATCCATTTTGCCCAATCACCCACCGTTTTTGCAGGAAACCACACCTCCTCCCACAAAGTTTATCACTGTTGGGCAGTTTTATAGCCATGAATTTTATTTAGAAAATGATTTTTTTAAATGTTAAAAACAAAAAATATATAGGGTATAATTAAAAAAAATAATAATAGATTAATTAAAATATAACAAATGTAATTTTTAATTTTAGTGGCGAATCCCCCCCTCCCCCCCCTAAATTTTTCCCTTCCTACAAATGTCCGTGTTTTAGAATTTTTCACCTCCGTAGACCCTCAGAAGATATTTAACAGTTAAAATAATTCTTTACTTCTCTCCAAATCAAATTTACAGTCATAAAGCTGCCGAACAGTGATGAAAATAGGGTGGCGTCCCTAAAAGAACGGTGGGTGATGGGGCAAAATGGACTTCCTATTCGGATTGAGGAGGTCATTTTACAAAAGAATTTGCCTGAATGGTATCGGGGCCAATTTTAATGCAGAGCAGTGTTATCTGTGTTAATATGAATTTGAACAATGAATATATTTATGAAGGTTTCTTCCAATTTTTTTAATTGTCCGATTCTTTTATTAAAACATGCAAAGTGTTTAACCCAATGGAATGCCATTTTTAGGAAACAATATTATTTTAGACACGGCATTTTGTAATCAGAATATAAAAATATTAAATATTTGATAAAATACGAATATTTTTACTAAATAATTTTTAACTACGAATCTCAGGCATCAGCAAAATTTCTTTTGCATAATTTATTAGACAAATGTATTGAGATACTTATATTAAATCACGAAGCAAATTTCTTATAAAGTTGTCGTCGATAGAATGAACTAAATTTCTTTCATTAAATGAGAGAATGAACTCAATTTCTCTCATTAAAAAGAAAAACAATAAGGGTCTTTTATCCTTATTTATTTATAAACAACATATACTACATTAACATTTATTGAATTAAAATAAAACTTTTGATGAAACTCCTTAGAAAATATCACCCCTTTTTTTCAGGAACTGAATAATTTTTTTAATTTTCACGTTATTTTTTTTTTAGGATTTTCACCCTTTTTACTTTCTCTTACACATAAGGTAGAGAAAGTATTGTTTTAGGGTCAAATTTTCGAAAGTGAGTTTTTGTTATATTGACATGTTCTGAGGTCCCGTGAATGCGAAAATCATGTTTTAAGCGAATGGTCTGTGTGTGTGTTATCACCATATCTCAAGAACAAATTGTAGCAGAAATTCCAAACTCGGTATTCAAAATGTGTACCATATAGGGATGCTACATTAAGCTTTTCGTTGAGATAAAGCAGATGGTTCGTGTACAGGGACACTCAAAAGTATTCAAATACATTACATCTATGAGGGAAATTGCAGGTAAGTAGAGTTTTACATCTATAGACTGCATTAAACCAAATGAAACGAATATATATTTTTAATATGCATAAAAACATGTTTCATGTAGAATAGGGTAGGGAAATAATTGACTGTTCGTTTACAGGGCTACACAAAAGAACTTGATAAAAATGCGACAATCGTTGCAAATTGATGGAAGTATATTTCAGGCTGGACCATGTAGGATTACTATAGGATTATATTTAGATGCACCATGTGATCTGTATATAATCTTCGAAAGATATACAGGACTGCCAATATTTAAGCGATAACATTCTTTTTGTTTTTAGTGCGGATGTGCTTTACTAATAATATTTTACCATTTCCAGGAAAGCTGTTCGGGAATTGAAATAAATTCTTCACAGAGATATGGTAAATAATGTGTTTTTTAAGCTAAATATTCATCGCTTGTTTTTGTATAGTTACACGTTTTGAGGCTTCCTGATTACCGTTGTCAAGCTCTTTAACGTTTGATCTTTATCTGTGTCTTTTAGAGTGACTTAAAAACGAATAATTTTAGGAGATCCAAATGTTGTAATTTTAAGTTAATATACGTTTGTTGCTGGAAAAGTTTTATCAAGATTGATACGTTTCAAGGAATGTTGCGTGTGAAAATTGTCTGTATAATTTTAAGTAAAATGTAATTTTAATAACAGAATTAAATTATATATAAATGTAGATGCATTAATGAAACGGTGGGTTGAGGGGGCGGTAGACCCCCCTCACACAGAACTAATTATCATATAAAACTCTTCCGAAGCCTAATTTGAATTGTTTAACCTAGGTTTACATAACAGTACTCGTTATCTTACCTCTTAATTTCTAACTTGTATTTATAGTATTAAATTTCAGGGTAAGAGAAAGTCGTGTGAGTGACACACCAGATTATTATTATTATTTTCTCTTACCTATCTGTATGGTAGACAAAGCATTGCTACTTTCTCTTACCCATAAGGCGGAGAAAATATTGTTTTTGGGTCAAATTTTCACAATTCAGATTTTGTTATATTTACACGTCTTGAGAGGTCAACTGAATCCAGAATTCTTGTTTTCAGCGGTTGGTCTGTGTGTGTGTCTGTCTGTTAACAGCATATCTCAAAAACAGATTATAGCAGAAAGTCCAAACTTATGATATAGGGACGCTACACTAAACTTTTCTTTGAGATCAAGAAAATGGATGGTGTACAGGGACACCCAAGAGAAAGAGAATTCAAATACGTCTATGGGGAAAGTTGCCGGTAAGTAGAGTTTAACATCTATAGACTGCACTAAACCAAATAAAACGAATATATATATTTTACATACATAAAACTATGTTTCATGTACATTATGGTATACAAATCATTCACTGTTCGTGTACAGGGCTACACAAAAGAAATAGATTATAGTGCGACAATACTTGAGAAGATATACAGGGCTGCGAATATTTAAGTCATAATATTATTTTTTAACGTTAGCCCCACAAGGCACCCAGTTCCATATGTGGAACACCGACTTTAATCGTTCCTATAGCTATAAATCTATTCGTAGCCACATCTTTTGACATCTTGATGGAAGCTACTGACATTTAGCAATGTAGTAATACGAATCTTTACCAAAAGATGTCGTTCGTGTTTTTGTTATAATGCACTCAGTGTGAAATTTGAATGAAAGTGATACGTTAAGTTATTTGTCTGAATTCAAAAATAAAAAAAGAATAATTATTGAACAGATTTGATTCGAAAAAAAAAAAAAAAAAAAAAACCGTGTGTTATAACGAAGTGTATATTTTGCAGAGGTAAGGTTTTTTTTTTTTTTATTATTATTATTATTATTATTATTATTACAATAGTAAACGTATTAGTAAATCCTATTTTTATGTATGTTCCACATACGGTACGTTGAGCTAAAAAGTTGATTTTTTCCGTAAAATATGGTTTCATTTTTATAAGTTTTCCCTATCTTCTGATCACTCATTACAACCTATATATTTTTGTCGTGCACTAAAAAAAAAATTTGAGCCTTGTAGGGTTAGAGGAAGTGCTTTACTGTAATATTTTTCCATGTGCCAGGAAAGCTGCTCACGGATTGAAATGAATTCCTTATATGCATATGGTGAATAATGTATTTTTTAAGGTAAATATTCATCGCTTGGTTTTTGTATATTTAGATGTTTTGAGGCTTCCTGAATACCGAAGTCAAGTTTTTAATGTTTGATCTTTGTCTGTGTTTGTTAGAGTAAATCAAAAACAAATAATTTCATGCGATCCAAATGTTATACTTTGAAATTAATGTGTTTTTTACTAGAAACGATTGATCAAGATTAATAAGTTTCAAGGAATGTTGTTGTGAAAGTTGCCTGAATAATTTTAAATGAACTTTTGAATTTAATAACAGATTTGAATTATATATAAATGTAGGTACAGTAATGAAACATGAGGTTGAGGGGGCAGTAGCCCCCCTCACACCCCCCCCCCCTTATTATTTTACATGTCAAATAAAGCTGTTCCGAAACCTAATTTGAATTGTTTTAACCCCTTTTTCGCTGGTGTTGCATTCAGAGAACAGCAGATGTACAGTCGGTAACAAAAGTGTCCGAACACTATCAAAAATTCCTATATAAAAAAAGTACACTTAATACTGTTTTGTAAAATAAATCCTTGTCAAATAACGTTCTTAGACTGACTAAGAACAGAATTCGACAAGGATTTATTTAGCAAAACTGTATTAAGCGTACTTTTTTTATATAGGAATTTTTGCTAGTGTAGCCCCCTTATTATTTTACATGTCAAATAAAGCTGTTCCGAAACCTAATTTGAATTGTTTTAACCCCTTTTTCGCTGGTGTTGCATTCAGAGAACAGCAGATGTACAGTCGGCAACAAAAGTGTCCGAACACTATCAAAAATTCCTATATAAAAAAAGTACACTTAATACTGTTTTGTAAAATAAATCCTTGTCAAATAACGTTCTTAGACTGACTAAGAACAGAATTCGACAAGGATTTATTTAGCAAAACTGTATTAAGCGTACTTTTTTTATATAGGAATTTTTGCTAGTGTTCGGACACTTTTGTTACAGACTGTAATTGCGTTTAACAGTTAATTAAAAAAGATATTTTGTAATAAGTATTGCTTTTAAGTAAAGAAAGGATAGACGTTTATTTTATCACAAAAATTTTTTATCTGAAAAATAATTTTATATTTAACAATAAATTTCAAACTTGAAGCACTAATCAATCAAAAACTTTTGAAAATCTTCATATTTGAATAAGTTTACATAACTTGTAAAAAAAATGTTTCCTACTAAAATAATTACTTTTGAAGTCATCTGTAGATTTTGCCGTTTTATTCTCCCCTAAGAAAATTTATGAAACATTTATTTGTATTCATTTTACACTCTTATTCCACTGAGGTTGTACAAAAACAACACCCTGTATTTAGTACGATAAAACTAATTTTAATAATTTTATTTTAAATTATTGTTATATATGATCAAAATAATGAGTATTATTGTTTGTATTTAGAAAAAAAAATCATTATTTTTAGTTTTGGCGGTTAATGGGTTAACATAGTTTTGCATAACAGTACTCGTTATCTTAACCCTTTACCTCCAATCTGTGTTTATAGTATTCAATTTCAGGGTAAGAGAAAGTCGTGTGAATGATTATTTTTTGGTTGAAATTAAGAAATTGAGTTTTTTGTTATATTTAAAAGTTTTGAATTCTCCCGAATCCAAAAATCATGTTTTTAGCATTTATTCTCTCTGTGTGTGCGTATGTGCGTGTCTGTGTCTGTGTGTGGGGCCTGTAATAGCATATCTCAAGAACAAATAGCAGCAGAAGATTCAAACTCAGTATTCTAAATATGTATCATATAGGATACACTAAACTTTTCGTTGAGTTCAGATCAATGCAAATGGTTCGTGTTCAGGGCCATCCAAGAGAAATCAAGTACATAATGTCTATGGAAGAAATTTTTGGGAGATACAGTTTAACATCTGTAGGCTGCATTAAATCAAGTGAAATGAACATATATCTTTTACATGCATAAAAACATGTTTCGTGTAGAATGCGATATGAAAATTATTCACCATTCCTTCACAGTGTTATGCAAAAAAACTAGCACGTAGTGGGACTATGTTTGGAAATTACTGGAAATTCATTGCAGTGTAATGACTTCAGATGACTTCAAACTAATTATGACTTTAAAACTAACTAGAGGGCGCTAGTTGTCCAGCGCTGAAAAAGAACTTTTGATTGAAGAGAGACTTTGGTTTTGTTTTAGAGAAGTGAATGATGCAACGCCTAGAAGTGTAATCACCGGGTTTGAGTCCCGCTCATTGTTTATTTGGTGGGCTGAAAATTCAAAGTTCATTTTAAATTATGTGAGATATTTACGTGTTTTATTTATGTTAAATGTGTCTGTGTCGTATCGTGTTTGTAAAACGAGAATTAAATAAATTTCTCGAAATTAAAAAGGATCGCCTCTTCATGATTTCCAGCCTTCGATACATCACATCAGGTTGTGCTGATTGTTATTAATGTAGGACTATATTTAAGCACAAAATGCGGTGTGTACATAATTTATAGATACAGGTCTACCAATAACTAAGCAAAATCATTCTTTTCTATTGAATGGATCAAAATTGGTGGAAGTGCTTTGATTTGTATTTGAATGTAATTGATAATACTATTTTTTACCTTGTCCAGAAAAACTACTTAGGAATAAAAATTAATTTCTCATACTCATACGGCAAGTAAAGTATTTTTGTAAGTTAAATTTTCAGTGCTTGTTTTTTAGTATAATTACGCTTTTTGAGGTTACTGAAAACTAAAGTCAAGTTTTATAACAGTTAATCTTTGTGTATATCTGTCATCAACGTAATTTAAAATAACTTAACAGTCTTGAATTCTATATAAATGTATTAACTATATTCAAAGGGGGGGGGGGTTGAGGGGTGGCGGTAGCTTCCCCTCACACAAAATTTTGTTAGTTTACAGTTCATGTTATCGTACCTTTTTTTCTGCAATCTGTCTTTATATATAATATTCGAATGCATTATAGATATAGAGAAATATTAAACATGACTTTTTTAAGAACCAAAAGTGAATTTTAATTCAATCGTATTATTATTATTATTATTACTACTATTCGATTCTTTTACTTGCCCAGCACAAGTGAAATTAATCATTGATGAAGCCAAAGCAAAAATTCCATCCTGTTAAGATTCTAGTTTAACAATTCTGTTTTATGAGAAAATTAAGCCTAAAGTTATTTATCATCCCTAAAAACATTCGTTGCAGGCTAACATAAAATAGATCTTTTAAATGGAAAAGAAATCATTCATATTTCAATGTCGACTGTACTGTTTTATCAGAATAACTGTTATCTAGGAAAGTATATGAATGGCGTATAAACTTTTATACCACCAAACGCAATACGTTTTATAGGTCATAAAAATCAACTGAATTGCACAAGGCAATAGTTGTGAATCGAAATGCAAAAAAACTGCAGTGACTCCACTCGACTTTCCGAACACTGAATAATCAACTGTTTTGTAGATAAAGTAAAGTAAGGGGAGCAGTTAAATAAACAAAAGCGAGAAAATTATAATAGGGTGTTTTTCTTCATGTAGTACACGATGATTAATTTAACGCTGTTATACACTGAGCCCACAAATCGTAATGATAAAGAATTTTTCGTTATGTCCTTGTAAATTCTATTTTCACCAAAATGCTTATAGTTAGTGCAACAATGACTTATAATATTTATACAATTTTTCAGGTCCATCGGATAAGGCATTTAGACGCTATCGCACTTTAAAGTTTGAGCCCATATGCCACAATGATAAAGAAATATGCATTGTGCCCTTGTAAAAAGAACCATAAGTGCTAGATTCTCTAAAGTTCCTTAAAATCGTGTGATGGTGATCTATAACATGTATATAAATTTTCAGTTCATTTGAATAAGGCGTTTAGTCGCTGTCGCACTTTAAATAATTTGAGCCTATAGGCCATAATGATAAGCAGTTTTTATTTGTGTCTCTATAGAATTCTGTAAGTGCTAGGGTCACCACAATCTATACAGTTTGTGTGATGGTGACCTAAAACATGTATATAAATTTTCAGCTCATTTTGATAAGGCATTTAGATGCTATCGCCCTTTAAATAATTTCACACTATAGACCATAATGATACAGAATTATTTGTTGTATCCCTGTAAAAAAAACTATAAGTGCTAAATTCACGAAAACCTATACAAATCGTGAAACTGTGACCTATAGTAATATGCGTATATTTTTTTGCGTTCAACTGAATAAGGCGTTTAGACGCTATCGCATTTTTAAAGATTTGGTCCCATAGGCCATAATGATAAAGAATTTTTCTTTGTGTCCTTGTAAAAACTGTAAGTGCTAAGTTCACCAAAATCTATACAGTTCGTGCAACTATGAGCTATAACATGTGTATAATTTTTTTGCACAGTTTAATAAGGCGTTTAGATGCTATCGCACTTTTAAAAATTTGGCCCCATAGGCCATAATGATAAAGAATTTTTCTTGGTGTCCCTGTAAAAAAACTAAACTATAAGTGCTAAATTCACCAAAATCAATAGGGTTCGTGCCACGGTGACTTACAACATACTTATTAACTTTCAACTCATTCAAGCGACGCATTTAGACGCTAGCGTGTTCACTCACACACATACACACACAGATACATACATCATCATAAAAATTGTGAAAGCAGACTCGGGGGACCTCAAAACGCATAGAAACATCAAAATCTCTAATTCGGAATTTTGACATGATTACAATACTTTCCTTACATATGTATGTTCGGAAAGTAAAAAAGATAGTACAGAAAAATAAATAAATAAATAAATAATAATAATAATTTTAAAAAGTATTCTTGAATATGATTTTTTTTTTTTTTTTGAAAAAAGAAAAAATGATATCCTTATTGTAACTCCTTTTTTTTTTTTAAATATTCGACTTTTTAATCTCGATACCAGTGAAATGAGCGATTGATGGAACTGCAACGAAAATTTTGTAATTTGTCGCAATTCTAGTTCAATAATTCTGTTTTATGGGAGCATGTACGTTTCCTTTTGAATGTGAAGTCATTTTTAAGAGAGTTGATCACTCAGATTTGCCTTTTCTCCTTGCACATCCTATAATAATGTGGGATAGCCGTTGTTTTGCATTTTATGGATAGAGTATTGAAAAAAAATTTCCGATTTCTGTTTTTTGATTTTTACTCTTTAAACTTTCATCTTAGTCAGAATTTTAAATAAAAAAATATATATTTAAATTTTGTATTCCGTGATAATATAAACTCAGAGATCTAACTTTCTACTGCGAAGAAAAAAGAAAATGTTTACTAAGATAAAAAAAAAAAAAAAAAGAAAGAAAGAAAAGAAAAGAAAAGCAAGTTAAAAGATTGGAATTTAAAAATCAGAATTCGGTTGAGTGATTTTTTTACGTCGCACTAGAGATACGCAATTTGCAATGAGCGATGGTTATAGACTTGTCTCAAAGGTTTGGGGATGGTCAGGAGAGAAATGCCATCACAATTCACAACAGTTAGCTTCTTTCGTGTATAGAAAGAATTAATTGGGGTATCGAAAACTGCTTATAATTACAATCTAAAGTTAAGAACAGTCCACAAAAAATAGTCTGAAAAGCAGAAAATATCTTAACCCTTTGCGGCGCAAGACAATTCAGATCATTTAAATTATACTGCCACCGGAATTCATGAACTAAATTAAACTAAAAGAAATTTTAAATTTTAAGGTTAAAAATACCGGCCTTTTCTGATATGTTATAAACGTAAATTTTTGCTAAAAAGTTTCCGGGATGAATTTTTGCAGCTGGATCTTAAATTTTGCGTCCTCGCAGCAAGGACACCGCGCGTTAAGGGGTTAAATCCGTAATTCGGTCATGATTTATTACAAATTTAATAAAAATGGACCCTATAATTTTTTGGGTTCGAGGCTAAATCATGAATTGTTTTCCACTCCAGTTGATTTCGCATTCTCCACAACACATGAATAGAAACATTTCCCTATCCGCGTTTGTAATGATCGATAGATGGCGCTTTTTCAGCTTTTGTTGTTAGTAAATATAATAGCCACGTATATTTATTATTGTTCTATTTGTGTTACTACTTAATATTCGGGCTATAATTTCTCCGCCATTACATCATGGAAAATTGATTGCTTTTGGGAAAAATATTTCAGTTTATTCAAAGTTCGATCGGAAGTAGATTTTTAACTGAAGCTGAACAAATATTAGTTTCAAATCATCTGATTAATTCTTTACTTCCATTAGCCGAAGCAACAGAAATTTTAAATTTGTCATTTGGAAATAAATGGCACCTTAATTCTGGATTTCTTGATCCTTGGAGTTACACTGTAGCACACAACAGTATGTGTTATCTTTTTTACCGGATTTATTCATTTTTATTCAATAAATATATGTGAAACTAAACATCGGCAAGCAATGGCATCTTGACGAAATATTAATTGTAATTTCACCTTAGCCCACTAGAGGGCGAGCATTTCATTACAATCGCGGATACTATTCAAACGTAAACATGAAAATGTTACCGTTGCGTTTTTCCTGTAGTGTGAAGGGTTTCATGACGTCACATTGGTACAATCCATTACTTTTACCAATAAAATTATGTCAGTCGGTACTTAAGGCTTCTCTGTTACAATCTTCTAGTCTCCGGCAGCCAAACCTCATGCTAATCTATGGAAGAAATTTTTTTAAAAAATTATTCATTACTTAATGCCTTTTCTTTTTAATTCCGTTTTCACATTCAGAAAAATCAGAGCTGTTCAATTTGTCCTTGTTTTCTAAAGAATTATTTTTTTTAATTTTTAATATTTCATTTTGTAGCTAGAAAGCGAGAAAAATGCATTTAGTAAATTTTTTTCACATTTTTTGCTTCATCATAAAATATTAATAAAGAAAGAAAGAAAGAAATTGGAAAACAAGAAAAAATTGAACGGTTATGGATTTTCTAAATGTGAAAAAGAAATTAAAACACATATATTTGAAAAAGAATCACACTGTTTTCAAATTTTACCACAGAATAACATGGATACCGTCGACGCGACGATATGTACGAGCCCTTTATTTTTATTTATTTTTTTCTTTTAACAGCAGTCTTCAACCCGTAGTTACTAATTCAATTATATTAACGATAAGGATATCGATAAAAACAGAAAGACATAAAAATAAATAAATAAACAAATACACAAATACAGTCGAACTTCATTAACGGGAATTACTTTTAACATGAACTGTTTACACTATCTCCATCAAAATGAAGAATAATGCAGTTATATTAAGATTAGTTACTGAGAGCATGAACTACTGATAACATGAATAGTTTTTTTGTTCCCTTTGAGATTCACGTTAACGAAGTTCGACTGTATTCTAAAGGCGTTTTATTACTTAGCATAACATGTCTTATTCTTTTAGAGTGGAAAAACAACTATCGTTCGCAAAAGTAACTTGACAGTGATTTATCCGATAAGGGATCTTAGTATCAAATGAAACACATAAATACAAACAATGTCGGATAAAAATATTGAAATAACTATTTTTAATCTAATTTGAATTAGATTAAAAATAACTAATTACCTAACTTAAAGAAAATTTAGAGTATATTAGAATTATACTATGCATTTTCTTTTGTGAGGATTCATTTACCATAATCCTATTGTATAATAATTTTATATTATGAATTATTTCCCAAAAGTTTTTTAAGAAGGACTTCGGTTTAGAATAGCATTCGGTATTCAGCTCGATATCCAGATTTTTCAAATTACTTATATTAATACTCGGTATTAAAATTCAAACACTTTGGGTTAAAATAATATCTTTGTAGAGATTTAGCATTTCTTACTAAAACAATCTGGTGAGAAACAGCCACACGACTTCCATTAGCCACTATTACACGTATTATATGCATTTTTGAGAGATAATGTGATCAGAAAACATAAAAGTGATCCAAAGAGAAAATCGTTAGAGCCGTTTTTGAGATACCAACTTTTACAAAAAATCAATTATTGACCGGAAAACAATAATTACATACAAAAGGATATTTAAAAATGAGTTAATATGGCGAGTTTGAAAAAAATCCGTACAACCGTTTTTAAAGAAACGCCTTTGCGAGGCCTGCTATTTATACAGGACGCCTATCCATTTTCCTGAACTAGCCAACTATATCATTCGAAAGGACATCTAATAGAGTGTTTATATAGCAAGTTTGATGAAAATCGTTAGAGCCGTTTTTGAGATACGGACTTACGGTCCCACTTCCGGTTTCCGATGTCCCACTTCCGGTTTTTCAATTTTCACCAAAATTTAGAAATTTCATCTGTACACCAGACGTATTTCAATTCTAAAGTTTTGTAGCTCTATCTTTATTAGTTTCTGAGCTATAATAGCCAGAAGATTCTCCACATACATACACACACACACACATACATATTACATACACACTGACCAATTGCCAAAAACCACTTTTTTGGACTCAGGGGACCTTAAAACGTGTAAATCAGGTGAAAACCCGATATCGAATTTTCAGACCGAATACAATACTTCCATTACCTACGGTAGTATGGTAATGGAAGTAAAAAAAGAAAGTGTATTTACTTTATTTATTTTTATTCACTTCATATTACCATTCTTCATTCTATGTTTAATGTTTTGACTATACAATTCGCAAAAATAAGCTTGCCTTTAAAAACTTATACTTTTCTAGAATTTATGTAACATTGCTTTTTTCAACTTCGTAAAATAAAAAATAAAATGATCAGTTTCATACCACTCACGTGGAATACTAATTCTGTTTTTTGGTGTTGATGTATGAACGAGTTTGGGCGCAGTCGCGTTTAGGGATCGGAAGCTATAGTGCATGTTATTAGACTGCTCATTTATGTAACATTCTTACATTTCTCAAGGCTAATTACGTAAAAGTTACTTTGCCGACGAATTCAAAGGTAAAAGATCTTGTAATAAATTACATAAAGACAGAATGGGACGGGGAGAAATGCTTCCTTTTGAATAGCTTCAACGATCATGCGATTCGTTTTGCTTGTTCCATTTATAAGGATAAAATCACCAGTAGTGAACACTTTCAAATTTAAACTCGGAAAAGGAATTTCTAATTCTTGCATAAGGTTCGAGCATCGTTCAGGGTTGCTGTTACAATCCACTGTCTTCAACTACAAATATTTCAAGCCATCAATTTTAAAACAACACTAGCTTAACACTTTCAGTCGCAGTGTTCCCGCTGATGGAACACCTAATTTTAATTCTCAAATGCAAAAACTCATCCCGGAAATTTTACATTTATAACATAGCAGAAAAGGCCCTTTTTTTTAACGTGAAAATTTAAAATTTCTTGTATTTCAATTATGTTTGTAAATTCCGGTGGCAGCGTAATTTAAATGATCCGAATGACCTTGCGCCGCAAAGGGTTAAAATACCCCGGAATAAATTGAAATGTTGGGATCTATGCAACTTTTACGAGTTTTTGTTGTCGATAATTTTTACTTATAAAGTGATTTATTTATTAAATTAAATATTATTTGAATTTAATAAGGTTTACTGACAGATGTTTCAAACCGAAAATTTCTCGAAAAGGAACAATACTAATTTTTTATTTTTTAAATATTTATGATCAGCTATGTGTCTAAAAGCCATTTTTAAAATTAGTTAGTAACTTTCAAAATAAATTAAGTTGTGAACGTTAAAGGGTTAACTGAAATAAATATGCACCTTTTCTCATTATGCCTTTTTTTTTTTTTTTTTTTTTGGTGTGTGTGTGTGTGTTCTGAATAAGGAAATGAAATTTTGTTTGCTGATTTTAAACTGATTTTATGAACTCTTTGCTTTCATATGACTAAAATAAGTATGTAGAATTCTTTTATTGTGCTTAATTTTTATTTTTGTTGTAACGTATCATATTTTTATAAGTGTCCATTATTGGTTGCATAAAATGTCACCATGACCCTCCCTAACAGCACATCTTCTCCAAATGACATCCTAAGGATGACTTATGGATGAAAAGGACGTCTATGGATATCCTATGGACATCTTAATGATGTATTGTGGACAAGTGTGTTCTTAGGGCAGTCATGGACAACCCTGCCAACTACTGGCTCATTTGACTTTTAAGGCCGGATTAAGTACTGGACATTGTTCAGTAGTCTCTTAGATTCAGAAGGCGGAATGAATATCAATTCATTTTACTCAATATTGAATCAGAATGCTTTAACATATTCAAAAGATGTTATTTATTTTTTCTAATTTTTAGGAGATATTTGCATGTTTTAGAAAGGAAATACAGACTTTAAGTAAATAGCTGGAAGAAAGATTTGCTAGTCTTTTATTTACAAGAGATTATCTCATCAGGGGGGGGGGCAGTGGCGGACCTACAACTCTCGAGGCCCGTGGAGAAAGTCTTACGGGCACCCCAATTGAAGTCCCTCCTATATTCAGCCCCATTTTACTTCTTCACTTAAATTTATTATAAAGAATCTGCTGTGGACACCACATGACTTTCCTTATACACCCATTGAAACACACCTATTGTTATGGAAACATTGGCATTTTTGTGTGAGGTAACTGCACGGAGTAATATTAATAGGAGTTGAAGGTCCAATGGGAGAAAGCTACGAAACTGTGATGTAAATTTTTGGCAAATATTGAGGGCGCCACTTGTCATTACTCCCTACCTCGGAGCTGATATAGTGTTGTTTTCAATAGAATTTTGCTGGAATACATTTTAAATTTTTTATTTTAAGCAATTTAATTTGTTTGTAAGTTCTTAAAACAGCATAATTCAGATGTTTCAAATAAATGCTTCGTTCCTAGTTGTAATACAGGCTATGATAGTGGTAAGAAAAAAAAAAAAGCCCCAGGAGAGAAATAATGTCCGAGTTCGTGTTTTCTGCACCTAAAGTAAGTTTATTTTTTTTCTTTACAAAATTTCATCCATTCTCTTTCCTCCCAATTGTCTGTTTTAGCTAGCTTCGGTTCATAAGGATCGTCATTTTTAAAAAGCTCTCTTTCAAAGTAAAATTAGTATAAAATGGCTCTTAAAAAAAAAACATGTTGGTTAGAATATTCTATTTAATGAAATTTGCTTTCAGTCGAACTTTTTTCCGCTTGATATTATTTTAAAAAAAATAATTAAAACGAGACATTTCCCCATTGAATAACATTGCGGAGGCTGGAGAGAAGGAAGTATTGTACGCTGGAGCCATCTGTAAACATTATAAAACAACATCACAAAATTTCAGCGTTACCTTCTTCTCCTGTGTTTTTACTCCGTGGGTAACTGATTCCTAAATAAACAAGCAGGTTCCAACAACGAAGAAAAAAAAAAAAAAAAAAAAAAAAAAAACCTGAAAACTGCTACTCCAACTACAAAAGTCATGATAATAGGATTATATATACCGTCAAACAAATATAATAGTTTTTCTAGGAATGGCTTAGTACAGAATCCCTCATTGGCAAATTCATAATTGAAGAGTTTAATGAAAATCATTCGAGTATAGATGGCCTACTTTTGTTCTCTTTGCCCAAAATTAGAGGTGAAGAAGCGATACATTTTACCGAAACAATTGATTCAGTTAAAAATTGAGAAAGGATTTACTAATTCTTGCTATCCTGAAACAATATTTGCTGCCAAATTTGATCGCTAATCTCGTCAACTCGCCAAGTTTGTAGCCAACGCTGGTTTTGGTCTTAGCTTCGATTTTGGCGATTTTGCGTCGAATTTGGGAACTTGGCGACCGAATTTGACGAAAATTTGTAGTTTAGGGTTGCCAAAGTTTGGAAGCTCTAACTTCAATAAGACATAATTCTGGAATTTTCCGAAACGAATCATTTGTTTATAGCGCTGAACTAAATTCTTTAAATGTCTTTCATAAAAATATCATTACGGGCTCTATTTACTGGCTGAATATTCATTAAACAAAATGCATTCGTCGATTAGAACCTTCTTATGTCTTTATAAATTACTTTCTACACGCAAAAATGTCGACAACTTTTATAATAATATTATTACGGGCTCTATTATTAGCTTCTTTTGAAATCTCTATGATGGCATGTCTTATAATAATGGCCAAAACCTTTGTATATTTGGTCAGTATGAATATAATTTTCGTAAATATCTCCAAAACGGAAAGTCACAAAAAACCCAAAAAGGAAGGTGCACAAATAGATGTTATAACAAACCTATATACTCATTTGCAACGTTCTACGTCTAACCGTTTTTGAGTTATGCTAGATACATATACACATGCAGACGTCACGAAAAATCGTGTAAAGTCGCTGCTATCTCTAAAACGAGAGCTCGAATTAAGACGAAACTTGCAGGTTTATAACTAGACATCATGACAGTCACACATATAAATTTGCAATATTCTACGAGATTCGTTTTTCAGCTATGCGAGATTATAAAATCCATTTCGCAAATCGGGATCACAATACTTCCTTAGAAACCTTTGGACAGCCCCTGCCTGCCTGGGCTCGGCCAAACTAAACGGGTTGGATGCCGTACACCGGAGCGAATAAATCGCCAGATCACCGCATGGAAGCTGCCTACACCAGGCAGTAATCTAATCGCTAAATAGAACGAGCTGTGTCCGATGATTCTTCGTTCAGACTTCATCCATCATCTTCAGGAACTAAGATGGAACTGCTACGTCACTTCTGGGCAGCAATGTGACTAGAACACCAGATCTCAGGAATTGCAGGGTAGCGACTTCTGCTTCTTGGACACATAGCTCGACTTTCACACCACACCCTCCAAGATAGCCACGGTGGAAACGAAACGCACAGATACGCTCCTGGATGTTATGGAATTGGGAATAAGTGTACTTACTAGCTGAGAGTCGAAATAACCGGAATTCAACAAAAATTAAAACAATTTTGAATTTAGGCGGGGAGGGAGAAAAAAAAAAAAAAAACGCTGGGGGAGCCGCTAAAGGTAGTAGTGCACACAATAATTAAAACCAAAAGTGGAAGCCATTTGAAAAGGGGAAGGGGACAACACTTAAGCTTTAAGAAAGAAAAAGATGTTGAATACGTGAAGCCACTGGGGGATGAAAGATAGTTTCTTTGACGTACACAAACATCAAACCGTCTCAATTATATATATTAAAAGCAAACACGTTTTATTTATGAGACAAAAATTTTTAAGTTAAAATACATTAAAAAAAAAAAAAAAAAAAAAAAAAAACATATAAAAACAATTAAAATCAGACGTTTCGAAACCCGTCCGGGTTTCCTCATCAGTAATTACAACACAATATGCAAACAGGACATGAACACTCAAGGAATTTAAAGGAGTACAGAATACTGAGGAGCCAGTGCGCATGCTTCATTGATAGTGTGGAGATGCTTGGCAGTGTGCCAGCTCTCAAGGAAAATACGCGATTTGTAATTATGAACACCAGAATTTAAAATTTTTATATTATCGAAGTCAGGAATATGATCGGTTTCTATTGAATGGATTAAAATTTTAGAATTTTGGTTGCAATTTTTAAAAGATCGTCTGTGTTCTTTTAGTCTAATTTTTGCTGTACGGCCAGTTTCACCTATATAAACAGATTTGCAATTTTTACAAGGAATTAAATATATTACACCAGTTAAATCCAGAGAAGGGGTTATGGGTTTAAAGTTGAAAAGGACATTTTTTTATTGTTTAATTGGCCGGAAAGCAGTATAAATATTATGTTGTTTAAGTAATTTAGAAATAAATTCCGAAGGAAAACCAAAATATGGCATAGAAATATAATTGTTTTTATTAATAAGTGAATTTTTCATTTTCATTGGAGTAGAGCGGGAATTTGCAGGAGGAAACGAAGGAGGTGGGAAGCTGATAATGTTTTCACGATAAATTCGTTTTAACCAATTAAGAGGGTAATCGTTATTTATTAAATCCTGGAAATTTTTTTTAATTTCCAACTTAAAAAGTGTCTCATTACTGCATAACCGAAGAGCTCTATTGACCAAAGTTCGGAAGACTGCAATTTTATGCGAATTAGGATTAGCGGAATGAAAATTTAGATATTGACCTGTAAATGTGGCCTTACGATAAACAGAAGTTTGAAAAACGCTAGGTGAATTCGAAATGCGTTCAACGAAAACATCAAGAAAAGGCAAACTGTTATTATGTTCTATTTCCAAAGTGAATTGAATTTCTGGGCATAACTTATGCAGTTTTTGGAAAATAAAATAAATGATAGTTTAAATGATAAAATTCCTTTTTGGCGAAGATACGTAGATGACATTTTTTTATTAATTGAAGAAAAACATATAAATGAAGTCGTTACTTTTTCTAATTTGTTATGCCCAGAAATTCAATTCACTTTGGAAATAGAACAGAATAACAGTTTGCCTTTTCTTGATGTTTTCGTTGAACGCATTTCGAATTCACCTAGCATTTTTCAAACTTCTGTTTATCGTAAGGCCACATTTACAGGTCAATATCTAAATTTTCATTCCGCTAATCCTAATTCGCATAAAATTGCAGTCTTCCGAACTTTGGTCAATAGAGCTCTTCGGTTATGCAGTAATGAGACACTTTTTAAGTTGGAAATTAAAAAAAATTTCCAGGATTTAATAAATAACGATTACCCTCTTAATTGGTTAAAACGAATTTATCGTGAAAACATTATCAGCTTCCCACCTCCTTCGTTTCCTCCTGCAAATTCCCCCTCTACTCCAATGAAAATGAAAAATTCACTTATTAATAAAAACAGTTATATTTCTATGCCATATTTTGGTTTTCCTTCGGAATTTATTTCTAAATTACTTAAACAACATAATATTTATACTGCTTTCCGGCCAATTAAACAATTAAAAAATGTCCTTTTCAACTTTAAACCCATAACCCCTTCTCTGGATTTAACTGGTGTAATATATTTAATTCCTTGTAAAAATTGCAAATCTGTTTATATAGGTGAAACTGGCCGTACAGCAAAAATTAGACTAAAAGAACACAGACGATCTTTTAAAAATTGCAACCAAAATTCTAAAATTTTAATCCATTCAATAGAAACCGATCATATTCCTGACTTCGATAATATAAAAATTTTAAATTCTGGTGTTCATAATTACAAATCGCGTATTTTCCTTGAGAGCTGGCACACTGCCAAGCATCTCCACACTATCAATGAAGCATGCGCACTGGCTCCTCAGTATTCTGTACTCCTTTAAATTCCTGTTCATGTCCTGTTTGCATATTGTGTTGTAATTACTGATGAGGAAACCCGGACGGGTTTCGAAACGTCTGATTTTAATTGTTTTTATATGTATTTTTTTTTTTTTTAATGTATTTTAACTTAAAAATTTTTGTCTCATAAATAAAACGTGTTTGCTTTTAAGTTAGTTTCTTCTTTATACTTTGTATAAGGAAGTAAAAAGCAGTGAAGTAAGTTTTAAGGTTGATTTGGAAGCCCAACCCAACTGGAGAGTCACGGTCATTGACCAAGCTTGCTCTGCTTTAGTCAGGCTTTGCATAAATTAGTTTTTTGGTTTAGGAGTTCGCTCTATGATTATTTTTTGTGCATTAAGGCTTTAAAAAAAGAACCTGCAGCTTAAAGTAGAATTGCAACAAGTTTCAGGTAAAAGTAATGGCACGACAACGTCACCAGATACGTATACTTAATGGTTAGTTTCTTTGGAGCCCCCTCCCCCTCATGCCAATGACCCGAGGCAGCCCCTTCAACCCCATCTTTAGTACGCTACTGGAGGGGGGGTGGGGATTAAAATATTATCTACAAATTAAGACCCATTGTAGACAGAACTTTGCACTAATTTTTCATTTTATAGTACTAATTTACTATTATATATATATAAACGCATTAATGAAACAAAAAATACTTTAATTTGAAATTAGTTCACATATTATTTCGTCTATTCTGAAAAATATCAAAAATGTTCTCTATACTGGAGCATTTTAAATGTACAGAAAGAGTTATTTGAGACACTGAACACTGCTTACAGTTACAGTCGGTAACAAAAGTGTCCGAACACTAGCAAAAATTCCTATGTAAAAATTTTACACTTCATACGGTTTTGTTAAATAAATCTTTATCGAATCCTATTCTTAGTCAGTGCAAGCACATGATTCGATAAGGATTTATTTAACAAAACCGTATGAAGTGTACTTTTTTTACATAGGAATTTTTGCTAGTGTTCGGACACTTTTGTCACCGACTGTACACTCTCTAAAATTAAGAACATTACACATAAAATAGCCAAAAAATGTCCTTAAAGTGTCCGCTACTGGTGAAATTACCCTACGTAATACTTAAATTAACGAGTTTTGAGTGGATAATGCAAAAAAATACCTCACCAAGAAAGAACACTTTAAACGCTTTTTCTCCAATCCTTAAGTTGTTTTATGTCTTTCAAAATCTGTAGAAAATGAAGTCATGGTTTAGGGTAGCAGTTCCCAAACTGTGGATCAAGAGCCGATTTTTGGTGGGTCGCGGTAAAACTTTCAGTGTACCTGTCACTTTCCAAATTTTTCACAAATATGATTCTGGTTAGAATTACGATTTTCATAAGATGAAAATGAAAATAACCTCAAACCGGCGTGTGTTATTTGTAATTTGCTACAATACACTTGTAAATGAGAATGCCCCTGTAAATACTTAACCATGCAGACTTTAACAAAAATGAGCCTCTTCAATTTTTAACACGCTTTTATTAGCTTCACCTGTATGTATGTATGTTTGCATGTTTGTAACGGCTCTGGGAGCAAACAAAAAATCTATATTGTAAAAAAAAAGGCTTTCCGTACGTGAACATCGTGGCGTTGAGGTATAGCTCCGCGCTACGAACCTAAAAGTCCAGCGTTCGATCCCAGTCAGGGGCGATTTTTTAAAAATGGTTTTTGTTTAATTCTAAGTTATTTTGATTAAAGATTTAAATATATGTAAATAGTATGGTGTGTCACTCACACGATTTTCTCTTACCCTGCATTTTAATACTAAGATATTTTGTGGTTTTAGTTCACATTTCTATAAAAGCGTGTTCTGTAATTTTTTAAAACTATAATATTATTAAAATTAAAGCTTAGCCTGTCGAAGACGCAAAAAGAAGAGTTTTGTATTTTGCTATAATCAGCAAAAGGGCACGCTTTTATATATCATTAGTTATCGAAAAACGAAAACATACACTAGCGAAAATTTTCTGCTGGCAATATAAAGGATACAGTTGAAGTTGCATTTGGTGCAAACATTATAGTAGAATTCGAGATAATACCGCTTTCAAATAACACAGTTGATTATAGCATCGATGAAAAGTTGCACTAGACTGTAAATAAACTTCTCCAAAGAGTTACTAAGAAAAAAAAAAAAAAAAAATTCTCATTACAACTGGACGAATCTACTGATATAGAAGGCGTGTCTCAGATCTTTGTTTTGTGGCATTACATACAGAACAATTCATGACGTTATATTATTTTATGAACCACTTATTCGAGGAACTAGCAGAAAAATCTTCAAAACTTAGGACAATTAAAAGAAATTCAAAGTTTTAAGATAGATGAAATGCGCCGGGATAAGTACATAGGGTGCACAATCTTATGTGCGGTTAAAAAAAAAATATCATACAAATATCGCAACAAAATATTCGTTTACTTATTTTTTCTTATTTTCAGGGTAGTAAAAAAAAAATGCGTTTTGTTCCATGGTTATACGTTCATTAAAAATTACGGAGAGGTGGTAGTTCAAATAATATATAGAAAATACTTTTCTCAAACTTACAGATTTCGCTGATAAGTGTTTTATATGAATTGGAATGATATTGACAATGCGCATAATTCTGCCTTGAAGATTTATACGATAGTAGCAGTGAATACATCGAATGCGTTCTTCAATACGTTTATTTTAATTTGCTGTGTAATTTTATTGGCGTCAGTTTATTTCAATCGTGATTCTGCGTCTCTTTATATTTATTATGCAGTTTCTATGGAAAATCTTTCTGCGATTTTACCTAGGGCTATATCTCAGTTAATATGCTCAAATAGCATCAAACTGCATGTGTAAAATAGTTATAGCACGAAAGTATATTGATTAAATGTTTGTGCACGTCAGACAGTAGGTAGCTCTGTTATGTAAGATGATAATGGAACAAAGTTTCATAACGTCAACAACTTAATAGTTATTTTACTCTGAATGAAGTAAGATAATAAATAGGTCTTTTTAAGAGCTGTTTTATTTTATTTATTTTTCAGAGAACCAGTTTTTACGAACAATTATACCGGCCTTTTTCCTCGTTATAAACAAGTAACTAGTGCGCGAAGAATACGTCATGATCGTCAATGTGTTTCATGCTCCGTGCAAATATCTCCGGGGATTAGCAAAGCAGGGAGCCATCCCCTCTGCAGAGTATCGAAATTGTGATGATCAACCTCAGGGGCGAGTCCTAGACCTTCGCCAGGTGCCCAAGGTAGAACTCCTACATAGACAGGCTGACGCATCCGCCATTTTCTATCCCACAAGACCGGCTGACTATTTATTATTGGTGGTTTTTCTGCAATAAATTGCACGAATAACTCCAGAAAAGGGCACCGCCTGTTTATATTTTCTTCTGATCCAGAAAGAAGGAAAAAGTGGATTATAAATTGCAGATGTAACTCGTGAATACCCGGAGCAAGAGCACAACCTTGTAGCGTAAGATTTCCCTTATTTTCAAATTATTTCATTTTATTTTCAAAGTTGTTTGACAAATTTAATATGAATGTACTGTTTTTTTTTTTTTAAGTTATTGTTTTAAATTCTTTTAAAATTAACTTTAATATTACATTTCTTTTAACGTGGAGGGTTGCAGTTTTGAGAATGTTGGCGATGTTCTTAAAATTGCCAACTTGTTTGTTTCGTGATAAGAAGTTCTAGCTCACTTGATCTGTATAGAAGTTTAAAAGCGATAACAACGCTAATCAGGTAACCTAGCTTTTTCTACCGCCAACACTTTCCCAGACGGGATAGAAAATGGCGGACACTGCGCCAGCTCTTATCATATAGGAGTCTTAGCCCAAGGCATAGCTACAATGCGACGTTAAAACCCACTCACCTCATTATAAACAAATTCTACTTTACTAAAGATCCCGGGCTCGAAACCCAAATCAAGCATGGACTTTTGCTGTGACTTCATTTGTGCACAAAAAATAAATATTCTTGTAATAAAACATGTCAAACCCTTGTGGTCTAGATTATTCATGATCAAAGTGGTCCAAGAGACAAGCACAAATCTTACTATTCATCCAATAAACTTTGTAAAAATGAATCTATCGCAGTGTATTTTATTTATTTATTTTGTAGATATCTAATAATGATCTTTACCAAACGAAGTTTTGAATTACAGAAATCAGAGATTGTTTTAAAAAGTTTTCTTTATTTATCTTCTAGAACTGTTCTGAGATTTCTACCTCGTCTTTTATCAGCTAGCTGTTGACAGACACAAGCGTGCTTTCAAATAAAAAAGTCTCTTTGCATAAAGGAACATCTTTTGATCATAAAATTCTTGTAAAGATAAATGTTATCTGGAGAGCCAAAGAACAAGGTTACTAAGATTGTGTAAATAAAAAGAAGTGAGCACGGATTTTACAATTTTAAATGCTCCTTAGAGTTATCGAAATTACCTATAAATAAAATATTTCACACTTTTATTTATTTTTTTTTAAATCAAAAAGACTATAAGCACTTTAAATAGACTATAAGCACTTTAAATAATCATTAAATTTAAGAACTTTTTTTTTTTTTTTTTTTTTCTTTAGAAAAATCTATTCTTGAAATATTTTAATTTAAGGCCAATATTTAAATTCTTCAAAAGATTTCCGAAAACTCGGACAAAATCTTCAAAATATTGTTTTGGCAGGTATCCAAATTTTGTTTTCCATGTGTTTTATGAAATGGGTGAGCAAAGTGAGGTGTGGGAACAAGCAAGGGCGATTATGAATCCATGAAAAATCGGACAAAATATTCAAAATACTGTTTTGGCAGGTATCCAAATTTTGTTTTCCATGTGTTTCATGAAATGGGTGAGCAAAGTGAGGTGTGGGAACAAGCAAGGGCGATTATGAATCCATAAAAAAATACTTGAAATTTTAATGAATAAAAGTTTTCCTACAGGAAGAAAAATTATAACTTATTGTAGGGAGGTCCAATCCTGAAATTAGATAAATTACCTGAAAAGAAACATCCCTGCAAAAATTTAGGCATTTCATGAATACCAGAGCAGCAATAAGTCTCCACGGCATTTTCATCTATCTTCTATGATTTTCTCTTTGACACAAACTGCGCCATTAGCAACACAAATCAAAATCGCAGACCTTTAATAAAATTCAAAGGAAAGAGTTTTTATTTTACTTACTTATTGTTAAAGTACAGGACAAATTGCTAAGTGACTTGTTAAATTATAATGGTATTCATAAAGCAGGGTTTTTTATTAAAAATTTTTAAATGAACTTGAAACATTTATATTACTAAATGGTTGAATCAAATGTTACTTGTTTTCTGTCTAGAATCAAAATGGCAGCTTGAAAGAAATTCATTATAAAATCGAAAGAAATTGTAATTTTAGCACAATATTAAAAAAATAACCTTTCTGAAAGTTACTAATGCATAAGTTATCTATATTTCTTTCAGAGCTTTTTTTTTTTTTTCCCAACTTGTGATAAATTCAACGGAATGGATAGTTTGTCCCAGAAAGTTCATAACAAAAAAAAAAAAAAGTTATTTCTCAAACAGATGGTAAAAGTATTCTTGTGCGAAATTTGTTGTAAGGATGTGCTGCAATTATATTGTAATTGCAACATGGAACATTACTTTTCTCCTCCCCCCCTCTAAAAAAAAAGTGTGGTGGGGATGATTTGGCCTAGTTATAAAATTGATGGAACGGAAATCATAATTCAGATATGACATAAAAAAAAAAAAAAAAAAAAAATTCTTACCCTTTTTACTTTACATATGTAAGGATAATGTTGCGATTTAGAACAGCAAGTTTTCAATTTCATTATCAACTAATTTCCACAAATTTTGTCAAAATTCCAACTTTAAATGAAATTCCCTAACAGCTAACCATCCTAATGATTTTCAGGGAGGAAATTGGCAAAAAGACATAAAAGTCGAAATTATATACAACAATAAATTTATGTTTAAACCTTCAATGCATAAAAAAAGGGGGTGGGGGGTTAAGCTTTAATATTTAGTTAGTTATTGGTATGGATAGGGAAAAGCTTTGGTTAGCTGATGCTAATATAAACAAACACACATCCGAAAGGGAAAAAAAAAAAAGCTTAAGAGTGTCATAAATTTTATGTTAAAGTGTATTACAGCTATCATATATTGTATTTACGTAGTATAAGATCTAACTTCAAAAGTTGACACATTTAGCATTGAACACTAATGCATAATTAAATAGAGCCAACTATATGAAGATATGCATTAAATATAAATATGCATAGATTCTTGTAATTTGCCACTCATAAGACAAATTTTGAGATTATACATATTATAGAATCTGAGAAGTAGATAATATGAAAACTCTTCCATAATATCTCAAAAAAAAAAAATTGCACAATATGTCAAAATCAAATAAGCATTCAATGCCAATGGTAAGTTTCATGGAATTCAGTACGTTAAAATTCTAGCCTATAAAGTTTAGCATAAAAAAAAGAAAGAAAGAAGGAAGGAAAGAAAAAGCTTATAAAAAAAAACTAAATAAAAGTTTTCATTAATCCCTTTTTACTTTCCAAACACACATAATTAAAGAGAGCATTGTAATCATGACAAAAATTTGACTTTGAGATTTTGGTGTATCTATACATTTTGAGGCTCCCCAAGTTCATTCTTGCTATTTTTACGGTGATGTATGTATGTGTGTGAGTGAACACGATAGCAACTAAATGCGTTGTTCAAGTAAGTTGAAAGCTGATATGTATATTATAGGGCATTGCTGTGTGAACTGTACAGATTTTGGTACATCAAGCATTTAGGTCGTTTTTTTTACAGGTACACAAAGAAAAATTCTTTAAATAATTTGAGCCTATAGGCTGTAATGATAAATTAGGTTAGTGTTTAAATGCCTTATTCAATTGAGCTTAAAATTTATATACATGTTATAGGTCACCACCACACAAACTGTATCGATTTTGGTGAATACAGCCCATAGATTTTTAAAGGGACAGCAAAATATTACTTATTATGATCTATGGGCTCTTTTCTCTTACTTTAATTTACAGGGTCTGTCCAGTAAATAATGAGACTGATTCCATAAAACCTGCTTATTTGAAGATAATTTTACAGATACTTAACATTCTTCAAAATATCCTCTGCCTGCATGTCCCTTGCCAACGACTTTGTCACCTATTAATGCTCGCCTGAAAGTCTTCAGATGCAGTGCTGTTCAGAACGCATGCTATTATTATTATTTTTTTTTACAAGTTCTTCAGATTGTCAAAGAGATGATCTTTTAAGCTGGATTTGAACAAAGGTAATAGAAAAAAGTACAGCGTTGACAGATTGAGGCTGTACAGTAACTGCAACACTGTTTCGCCAGAAACTGAATCAGGAGCTTGGCACAAATTTTTCACATGTCCTCAAATTCAAGGGCCATTAGAGGACAGAGCTAAATTATGCTTTAATTTGAGGACATTTGAGGATAAATTTGTAAATTCGAGAACATTTGCCCTTAAACGATTTTCAAATTGCTGAGGACATAGGTCGAAATTCAAGGATGTTTGGTCACCTTATATTAACCTGAATTTTTTAGAGTGTGGTTGCAGTGGGATCAGGAGTTAATACACTTTTGCATGAAATTTTAGTCATATCATATATATTGTGTTTACATGGTGCAAGATCTAATTTCAGAAGTTTACAGATTTAACATTGAATACTAATGCATAATTAAGCACAAGACAAAATAGAGCCAACTATATGCAGATATGCATTAAAGATGAATATGCATCATAGATTCTCAAAATTCGCGATTATACATGTTATGCTATCAAGTTGAAAAGAACACGGTTAAAAAAAAATGCGACTTTGCTGCCAGAAATTCTCTGTAGTTACAGAAAAATACGTTTTGTCAACATATTTTTTCCATAATTTATGACTTTTTTTCTCAAATTACAGAGAATTTCTGGCAGCAAAGTTGCATTTTTTATCAGTGTAGATAATATGAAGAGTTGTGAAAACTCTTCCACAGTGTCTCAAAAAATTACACAATATGCCAAAAACAAATCAGTCTTAAATGTCAGTGACTTGTTTTACGGAATGCAGTACATTAAATCTTGTTAAAATACCTACAAAGTTTGTTTAGCATTTGAAAACACAAGCCTACAAAATAATTAAAAGTTTCCATTAATCACTTTTCCTCACAGATTTAAGTAATATTTAGTCATCACTGCCAAGTGGTCCTAATAGACAAAGTGCCAATGCATGGATATAATAGTTGCAGCTTCCAATGAACACCAGAATACATTTCTTACTCCATAAACTAACACTGTTTCTCATACTGCAAGGAGTGACAGAAAATCTGTATTGTACTAATTCTGTTTCCTTCTTATGTTTTTTGACCAAAAAAAAAACTGCATTGTATGTAGCTTTAATGCACAAAAATATGAAATAAAAAATAAGACTTAAAAAAGTATTTAGATTTTTTATTTTTTACCGGACATGTGTTACCAACTTACAAGGAAACATTCAAAAAGGTGTCATCTTCAAAAAATATGTGATTCTACTCTTCCTAAAACACCAGAAAGAGAAAAAATTATCAGCTGAAATGAATTACAGCGACCACAAAAAACTATCAAAATTAAGCATATTTGGCGATTTAGTGCTGTTAGGTGTTCAGTTCGCTAGCACCGAGATTGCCATGTACGAACAGAACCGTGTTTAGTTTCTCTGCCAAGTACTCAAAATCAATCGCCTAACAATATGAAATTGCCAAATATGCTTAATTTTGATAATTTTTTGTGGTCGCTGCAATTCATTTCAGCCGATACTTTTTTCACTTTTTGGTGTTTTAGGAAGAGTGGAATCACAGTTTGTTTCAATATTTTTTGAAGACAACACCTTTTGAATGTTTCCTTGTTTTTACATCTTACTTTGAAAATTATTCATATATTTTATATTTGTAGCTAAATAAAGGAACATCGACATGAAAATACTGAAAATTGCAAAATAAAAACAGTAACATAAGTATTTAAAAAGTCAGAGTCTGGCAGTTTTTCAGTATGCCCATTTAATGATTCCTGAAACAAGCACTATGTAAAATGCAAGTACATATTTTTCTGACTAAATACTACATATATTCAATAATCTTATCTTCAATAATAAAAAAATTCAAATTTTTCCACTCTAGTCCTTTATTTCAATTGTTACACGAGAGAAAAAGATATCAGTAATTCCTTCAGCATTAAGCCTATTTGATATAATCATAATTTTTTTTTTCCTCATTTCATTTTGCAGCACCTCAGAAATCTTGATGATTTTTCTTCAACTCTTTTGATGCCTGGAAATAACTACTCAATGTACTCTTTCGCTATTTATTGTATTTCTATTTCATTTACTTCAATCTAAATAAAGTAAATAAAATAAAACTAAAATCACACCAGTACTTTTTAAAAGAACTCCTTTTATTTTATCTGGCCACTTGTACAAGATTTTGCGCATTGATTCTTTCATGTTGTATTTGCATATATTTTTTCACTAGTTAATATAATTATTAAAATTTTACTTTTTGTAAATCATGGTATTTACTTAGTTTTATATTTCATCAAGTGTAAGATATATGCAACACATTTTAATGAAATTTGTAAAAATGATTAAAGTGTAAACTTATCTAAGTAAATTTCAGATGAGACCAAATTAATGACAATTAACTCTTTATTTTTACCATTTTTTTTTATTATTATTATTATTTTTTTTTTTTTACTTCTAATCTTGTTTGTCTGGTACAAATCTTGCAATCAATTTTTAACTAACTTCCCTACTAGCTAGACATTTGAAACTTTTAGAATAGCTCAGAACACGATGACAACACAACACCACAAAGCCGATTTTCAAATTTTTGCTTACTCTTTTAATTTTGATTCGCTTTTAATTAATTAAAATATGAAAATAATAACCTCCTAATAGCTATAAAAATAGCCATTAAAATATTAGCTATAATTTAATTGTTGCCAAAAAAAAAAAAATATATATATATATGAGTTCATTTACTTCCGACATAAAAACACATTTAATTAAACATGAAGGTTAAAAAAAATTAAATTATGCATCTCACAAAAATTGACATCATTATCACTTTAAAAATTTTATACGCATTGATAAAGTACTAATGTAGTTCTATAGCTATGATTCAACAGAAAATTTAAAAACATGGTATATAAAAAGTTTTTTTAATCTTATAATTATTAAGTAGTGAAAATAACAAGATTAGATGCATTGCCACGCAGGGCCGTGCTTAGGGGGGGGGGGGGGGGGGCGACCGGGGCGGTCGCCCAGGGCGGCTAAAAGCTAGGGGCGGCTAAAATGACAAAATTTCAGCTAAAAATTAGGTTTACTAAAATTCTTAGATTTTTTTTTAAACAGAATTGGATTGGATTTGGGAATATAGCCGATTGACTGCTGTAGGTCCTAGACCTGAGGGGAAGTGCCCTCCGTGTGGGTCTTTCTGAGGGGTCCTAGCCCGTATTTACACAAGTTTCTGAGAAAACCATGAAAAACTCCGATCGGCTAGGCAGACAAGCGCGACTTGGGATCGAACCCGGCACGTCATGTCTACCAGCTTTGAGCACATAGCCACTCAGCTGCTGGTGGCCTATTTTTAAAACAGAGAAAAAAAAAAAGAGAAAAAAAAACTTGATAACTTTTCATCTGTGGCAACCCGGCAGTTTTTGGCTTTAAAGGATAGTTTTTAGAAGCAGAAGGAGGGAAATAATTTTAGTGCCTAGTATGGCGGCTAAAATCTTTTGCCTAGGAGGGCGGCTAAAAGTGTAGGCACGGCCCTTTTGCCAGTCTAAATCCAGGACACACTAGTGCACTTTAGAATATTTCTAGGTGCATTTTGAGGTAGATCCTGGATCGGGGTGGCTTAGCATTAATGTTTGACCCACGGGTAAAACTGTGGGTCTACCTGCAAAATACTCTTCTTCTTCAAAAAAAAAAAAAAAATTATGTTGCTAAATGCACAGATTGGATGAAATTCTTTTCTTCCGTACCAGTTTAAGGCAACATGTTTAATTTGTAAAAAAGACACAATACTATAATACTTAACGTTCAAAATGTTACATGAGAAAATTATTTGCCTTTCAACATGTTTGCTTGCTTATTTTACTTATTTATATATACACTGTTAATATTTAAAAACAGTGGACTTTTTAAAAGTAAGTAATAAACAAAAAATTTAATTATATTATACATTGAAGTTTCGTTTGTCATTAGACTACCGTAAAATCCCGAAAGTAACCCCCCACATCGAATATAACCCCCCCTCCCTTTTCTCGCTGAAAGTGAAATGTCTGTTATCCTGAATGTAACCCCCCCCCCTTTTTTTTTTCTCCATCCAACAAAGCTACATCCAATCTTCGGGCGCACTTACGGTACGTCGACATTGCAAGTTAAGTTTGGTATAGAATTAAGTTTTAATATGTATATATTATTTCTAATTTAACTAATTTTTCATAAAGTGTCGGATGCATGTTATCAATGGAATCATTACACAGTTTTTTTTACCTTTAATGTAAGAAATTACCTTTAATATTTCTTTTAAAGAAAGTACCGTAAAATCCCGAAAGTACCCCCTCCATCGAATATAAGAACCTCCCCTCCCTTTTCTTAAAGAATCTTTATTATAACCCCCCCACCTGAAATTTATCCGTTTTGCTTTTCAAAAAGGGGGGAGGGTTACTTTCGGGATTTTACGGTAGTTATTTTTAATATAATTTTAATTATACACTAGTTTTAATGTAATTAAATATTTATAATATTTCTGCAATAATTAATTCTCTGAAGAAAATTTTACAGTAGTATAACTATTTCGGAAAATAGAATTTTAATTTAGTTTCTTATATAATGTAAATTGAATAATATTTTTTAGCAGGTCGAGTATGGGTGTACTCTATTCCAAAGAAACTCCATCAGATACAAATATCCAGATATAAAAATCTACATGATTACTGTATTATGCTGTTTCATTACAACTATACAACTATTTTGGCCAGCACATTATCATCATGTTATTTAACAGTAGTTTTTCTTGAACAAAACAGCTATTTATTTTTGTAATGTTCTTTTTGTATATATTACTACTTAAATTTAGGAATGAATGTGATTGACTTTCCATCAATCATTCTCAAATCACACACACACAAAAAAAAAAAAAAAAAAAAAAAAAAAAAGGAAGGACCAGAGGGTATAATTACATCTTTTCTTCATTGTAATCAATAAAATACATGTAAAGTTTTTGTAAATCTAAAAATGTACTACCAAGTTACAAAGGTATTCCAAAATTTTAAATAAAACTATAGATTTCTCTTAACCCCTTGGGTACATTTGACATCTGAGACACGTCATTCACTATTTTGTTTTCTATTTTTGTTTTGCAATTCTAACTACTTGAAGACATCTTAATACTACATATGTCACCAATATTTTAGAAATAAATAAATTCTTACATAAAATGTACTGATTTTACATACTACTCCAAGCAACCAAAAATTATATCCGTTCCACATGCAAATATTTTCTCAAATAAATCCGTACCCAAGGGGTTAAGGGCCCTCTTCAATCACCGCCACCGGAAGCCGAAGCTAATGTTATTCTATGGGAAATTTTTCTTTACAAATAACTTATTAACTAATACATATTTTTAAATTCTGTTTTCTGAAAATTCCCAGCTGTTAAATTGACGCACCTTTTCTAAAAAAAAATATTTTTTTAATTTTTTATATTTTATTTTGAAGCTGCAAAATACGAATTTTCAATTGAAATTTTTTCATTTTGTAAATTCGAAATAAAATATTAAAAATTAAAAAAGTAATTTTTTTAAAAACGTCCGTCAATTTAACAGTTGGAAATTTTCTGAATGTGAAAACAGAATTTAAAAATATGTATTAGTTAATAAGTTCTTTGTAAAGAAAATTTCCCCATAGAATAACATTGGCTCGGGCTTCCGGCGATGGTAAGTAAAGAAGACCGTTAAATGTCACTTAATCTCTAGAAATGAGCTACTGCTGCCATTAAGATATAAGTAACCAAGCACTGTAAGTGGGTTCCCACATGTTTTAACCAAAGAAACTCCAATGACTATTTGTTCCTTATTGCTATTACACCACAAGAAAGTTCTATTCATGGAGTAAGTAGATATTGACATTTCACAAACAAAAGTGAATTACAGTTTTAACCCTTACTTGAAAACTTCATAACAGACAATGTAGCTGCTTTCTCTGGGGGAATCCTCAGCTTTACCAGCAATCTCCGTAATGGTCGATGATGCTAAGTGACATTTTCCTTTGCTTTTCGATCTTCCTTCCAGAAGGTGGTGTCACTGTTGGTCTAAAGCAGCCTTCAATTCATGGCTATTACAACTAACTATAATTTGCAATTTTTCTTGTTTCATTAAATTTGATATTTATGCCACTGCTTTGGTGGGTTTTGGTTCTTGCTGTAGCAGATTTTCAGTATTTTATGTTGTTCATGTGTTCTTTAATCCTGGTATAATTTTTTTTTTTTTGACACTCTGGTGTAGAATCCTTTATTGTTGTTGGGGTAGTTAAATGGAATTTTATATATACCTGTTGTTTAAAGTGGGGGAATAGGATCTTTATCGCTATGAATTATTCAGTAAATATTAGGATTGGGTTTAACAAGTATGTTTACATCGTATTTTTTAGCCGTGTTTCCAATTTTAATGGTGGCTCCTTGATCATACGTTATTGAGAAAGTAAATTGCAAAAATGGGTGAAAAATGCAAATTTTCTAAATACGTCTACTACAATTGTACCCATATTTTATTTCCTAATTAACTTAGAGATAAAAGATTGGTATCATAAGAAAGCTTATAATACAGGCTTTCAAATGATATATCACAAGTATATATTTTTAAACATTTTCATTTTAAGGTCAAACATTTTGACCTCCAATATCTCAAAAAGTATATATATGTATATATTTCTTTTTAATTATGTTCTTTTTACATTTATTATCTATAATCACTGCAAATTTTAACATGGGATGGCCATGGTATACCGAGTTAAATTAATATGCAACCGTAAATCAGTATTTTCATTATATCTCATTTGAAAGCCGGTATTATAAAGCTTTCGAATGATACCAATCTTTTATCACTAAGTTAATTAAAAAGCAAAAATATGGGTACATTTGTAGTAGACGTATTTTGAAAATTTGTACTTTTCACCCATTTTCGCAGCCCTGTATATCAAAAACTAAAAAAGAAAAGGACTTATTGATGTACATTCATTTCTCAATAAAACAAATAAATGAGCCCAATTTCATAAAAATCTGAGGGGGTCAGGTAAAAAAATGCAGTTTTTTTTTGTGTTGATTTGACATGAAACGACCCATATATAGTGCTGACTCTAGAATAAAAAAGGTGCTGTGGGGAAATCAATAAAAAGGGCAACCTATTTCCAAAAAGTGCATTATTTGCAGTCTGTATGTTGCAATTTTTGTACATGACAAAAGTAAATTACTGATTTTACATCTAGTCTATATGCATCTGTTCTTCCAGGACTGCTGTAAAACTATTGCTAGAAGGTTATATGTCAAGAAAAAAGTATCTAAAGGCTTCTGAATATTTAAAATGTTAAGAAAAGGCCATTTGGTATAACAATGTTTTTAAAACGGGCCACTAAATGCTAAAATGGGTTTTAAAAGGGCTTGCAAGTGCTAAAATGTGTTTAAAATGGCTGCCGGGTGGAGCACCCTGCCAAATTTACGTAGTTTCAGGATTAATATAGTGAGCATAGCAAAATAATTTTATAAAGGAAAAGTTTAGGCACTGATTCTAAGATAAGCCAATAAGCTTAGTTTTGAATGTTTAAAACACGAGGAACAAACATACAGTAAGCTTGATGTAAATTATGTTTGACTTCCTTAGAAAAGTAAATTCTATACTATAGGGGAGACTGGGGATACTTGATCCCCACTTTAGTTTATAATTTTTTTTCTGCTGCAAATTATCAGTTTTCAAAAATTTTTGGAAATGAACATTTGTAATTTTTCCCTCTTACAGACTATATTTTTTTTTATTTGAAAGTAAACGGATAATTGTAGTAATATATATATATATATTATAAAGGAATCGTGTATCCCCATACCAAGGTATACATGATTCCACTGAGAAATTACTGAGGCTATTCATTAGATAAGCAATTTACCTATGTATTTTAGTTTACTAAATAATATTTCTAAAAAATAGCAATAATTATAGTTCTTTCTTAGGTATGATAACAATATGAACATCAAAATAACATTTTTATTTTAAATGCAAATTTGCAACTTGATGGTTGTAGGATTTAAGGCCGATTGACTCCGTAAGTGTTCTAATCCTATAGGGGGAATGCCCTCCATGGGGGGGGTCTTTCTAATGGGTCCTAGCATGCATTTATGCGAGTTTCCTTTGCAACTTGAAGAAAAATTCATGCAAGCTTCTGCCATTTTGTTTCCAAGTGACAGCCATTTAATTTATCAACACGATAAGTTGTCAAATACTGAATTAATTCCAAGTGCCGGCCATTTGAAAATTTCAAATTCACATAAAAAAGTATTTATAAACAGTGTCTTAAAACTACATATGTACATAGCCATATCAATATTTCCACCAAGTCCATTAATAAATTGTAGCCGACATTTTGTTTCAAAATGTCAACTACATCAGGCTTGTCCAACCCAAGACATTCGGCGGGCCGCATTGTATAAATGCATGAACCATAGACATGTAATTCTTTTTCCGGTGGGTTTGTGAGGATTTAAAACAGAAAATGTGAATATTAAATATATTTTTATTCATAAAATAACTATAAAACAGTCAAAAACGTATGTGTAATAGTAAGGATCAGTTATTGATACGATAATATTTTATTAACATCAATAAGCGCGATATGTTTCTTTAGCTATTTTAATCGGTATTTTTATTAAAAAAGTCAGAAACAATTTATTAATTTTAGATGTTTTAACTGAAGATGACAAATTAAAAATTCCTTGAATTCTGTCGTGAGCCGCAGAACCTTACTCACCGGGCCACATGCGGTCTGGCCAGCCTTGAGCTACATTATAAGAAAAAAGAAATCAACCTACACTTCCCAGTGAGCCAGAACGACTTGTTTAAAGTTGTGGCACCTCTTTTTTTTACTTGGGTACGATTATGTGATATCTTAAAATTATTTACTAATTTCTGTTAAGAAACAATAAGAAATATCATATACTAGAAATTAAGGGATTATAAAAGACATTTCTTGTAAAAATAATCTTTATATAGAACAAATCATTAAGCAAAATAAGTACAGAAATTTATTACTTTTTTTCCCCCTAAATTTATTTTTTACAAAAAAATTTGGCCACTTACACCAAACTTTTACTATGAATGAAGTATGTATATATATTTTGTATTGATAATTAGTTTCGGTTTCATTTAAAAATTAGCATCCCCAAATCTTTTTTTTTTTTATGACTACATTACTGATATCTAGTTGAAATATTATTCTTATTTATCAGATTCCCTGAAGTTATATCTATTACTAAATAGAAAATTATATCAGAGATGCCAACTACTAATGACAAAAAAGCAGGAGATTTTTTAACAGAAATCAGTAGATGTTTTCCAACAAGAAAGTTTGTAAGAAAAATGAGTAAAATAATGCAAATTTAATTTTAAGTAAAGCTTTATAAGCTTAGGAGGTATTTACAAAGCATCAGTATTAAAATTAAATGAATAATATACGTTTCTTGCAGTAAAACAAACTATTAAAAAAAAAAAAAAAAAAAAAAAACTCAGATATGCAGTTGTTTAAAATTTAAGTAAAAATAGACAGATTTGATCATTCTGCTCCTAATATAAAACAATAAGGATCTTAATTATCTTTGTAAAAGAAAAGGTAATAAAGAAATGAAAATATCAGCTATATTTTAATGAAATTTGAATTCTTGAAGTTTTGAATAGTTATGGTATTTAAAAAAAAAAAAATCTTTTAATAATAAGACATTTTTTCATTATGCAAAAATGAAAGTTAAAAATTTATTCTTAGCAAAAATTAGTTTCAAAGCATTGTATAGTAATTCACATTCAAACTGAACTTGATAAATTGCAGGGCAAGATAAATTTCAATTTTCTTTCAAATTTTTTTTACTCAATCCCACAAATTTTAAGCCTAAATTATGCTAAAGAGGGATAGATAAAAATTACACCAGAAAAGCAGGAGAAATGAGTGGAAAATCAGGAGCATGGAAAAACAAGCAAAAAGCAGGAGACTCCAGCCAAAAGCAGGAGACTTGGCATGTCTGTTATATGTTAAGCTTTTGAATATTTGAAGTTTGGGTAATACATAGGAAAACTAAATAAGCTAAAGTAATCATGTTTTTATTATGTTAATATTGTTATAGGGATACTTGATCCCTGGGATCATGTATCCCTCAAAGGAAGGGATCGAGTATCCCTCATATGAGATTTATACAAAACATATGATTTCAATAATAAACAATCAAAAACTGTTTACTCAAGAGAATACTTAATTATTAAAGACAGTCTATACTTTAAAATTACACTTACTTAATTGTTTTGAGTTGTATGTAACAGACAATACAAAGATTAAAATATTGACCTTTAAAAAAGTTGTCCTTGCCACATTTCAGACAATCCTTTCTTGACTTGAAACAAAATGGCTGAAAAAGATTTAAGTGCTGCCAGTTTTTATGTACAAGTATAACTTTAACATTGTTGCCAGGTTTCAAAGCTCTATTAATTGATTTTGGTATATTTTTTGCTGAGGGATCATGTATCCCTAGTCTCCCCTATGCATTGCAAAATATCTTTATAGATTACTTCCTTTCAGCAGTAATTTTTTTTTAAATGAATATTTTTACAGTCAAATAAAAATACACTAATTTTTAATACATGATAACAAACATACAATTCACAATAAGTTTGTTCTCATTAGTAAACACGACGTAACAATGCAGACACTGAAGAATCACGCTAAGTCGCAGATTTGTACACTCCCAGTTTAATCAGGATTTATTATTGCAAAAGCTATTTATATTCTGGAACAAATCTCATGTCCTTTTGACTAAAGATGAAATTTTATGCAATTAAATAAAAATTTTGCATATAATTTTATAAATATATTTACATGATTTTCTTATTCAGAAGTGAAAAATATTAAATACAAAAAAAATCTGAAAAATCAAGATTATTTTCTGGCAAGAAGCAAATACGAAACTCTGGAAATTAGAAAACTTGGCAGATATGCATAAAGCAATTTACTAGATTTGCAAAAACTAAAGTTTTTGAATAATTATCAAGATACAGTTTTTGGATTAGATTGGTTTTTCTAACAGGAATCTTGAACAGAATGTGTTAACTGCTACAGTGCAAGTTTCTAAAATTTTGATTATGAAGCCTACGGAATAAGTAAAATATAATTACTTTCTTCCATATTCAATAGAAGGAAGTATTAGATTCGTAAAAATTTTCGACCTTGGGTTTTTGATGATTTACACTTTTCAGAGCTGTAGAACACGATTTGAACATTTTTAGAAAATGTCTGTCTGTCTGTGTGACAAATTTTGTGGCGAGTGTATCTCGGGTATTACTGCACAGAATTTCATACAAATTGGTATGTAGCTACACATTGACATAAATTAGAGCTAATCAACTTTTGGTAAAAATAGTTCAAAAGCTTGCATTGCCATCCCACTTTTTCTAAATTTTTAACATGGTGGCATAGGGCAAAATTTTGTATAAATGTGCATAAAGAGAATTATTTTTTAATAATCATTATGAAATTTAAAAAGAATTATTTGTAATAGAGATAGTCAGCTGGGGAAAAAAAAAAAAGATATGTAGGAGCCTCGCCTCCCCCCCCCTCATGGGGAGTAAATTTTCATGATGGGTATCTTTTCAAAGAGCTTGCCAATACCTTTATAATGAATGGTTGAACCATCGATCTGCTATAATTTAAAATAAAGTTAAATTTTTTCATTAATTTTTTTTTTTTTTTTTTTTTTTTACTTTCTCTTACTTATAAATGTAGAGAAATTATTGTTTTAAGGTCGAATTTTCGAAAGTCAGTTTTTGTTATATTTACATGTTCTGAGGTTCCCTGAATACGAAAATCATGTTTTTAGCAAATGGTCTGTGTGTGTGTGTGTTATCAGCATATCTCAAGAACAAATAGTAGCAGAAATTCCAAACTCAGTATTCTAAATGTGTATCATATAGGGGTGCTAAACTAAGCTTTTGTTGAGATGAAGCAGATGGTACAGGGACACTCAAAAGTATTCAAATACATTACGTCTATGGGGGAAATTGCAGGTAAGTAGAGTTTAACATTTATAGATTGCACTAAACCAAATGAAGCAAATATATATTTTTCATATGCATAAAAACATGTCTCATGTAGAATAGGGTAGGAAAAACATTGACTGTTTGTTTACAGGGCTACACAAAAGCACTAGATAAAAGTGCGAAAATCGTTTCAAATTGATAGTATATTTCAGACTGGGCCATGTCAGATTACTATAAGATTATATTTAGATGCACCATCTGGTCTGTATATAATCTTCGAAAGATATACAGGGCTGCAAATATTTAAGCGATAACTTTCTTTTTTACTTTCTTCTATATGTAATATAGAGAAAGTATTGGATTCGCGAAAATTTTCGACCTCCGTTTTTTGACGGATCTACACGTTTTAGGATGTCCTGAACACGAATTGATAGTTTTTAAAAAATGTCTGTCTATCATTTTTTTGTGGACGCTGTATCTCACGAACCAATGAATGAAATTTAACCAAACTTGGTATTTAGTTGCACCCTGACATGAACTGGTGCCCATTAGATTTGGGGATCAATAGCTCAACAGGTGGCGCTGTGATCGCATTTTATGCAAATTTTTAACATGGCAGCATAGGACAAAATTCCGTATAAATGGGCATAATGAGAGTTATTTTAAACTTGTGATTGTAAAATTAATATGAATTATTGATAATAATAGTAGTTAACTAGGAAAAAAAATTTGTGCATGGGGGGCATCGGTTCCCCCCCCTGGGGGGGAAGTACCCCCCCCGGGGGGGTTAAATTTTCAAGATGGGTATAATTCGAAAGATCTCGTCAATACCTTTAAAACGAATGGTTGAACTATAAATCTGATAATTTAAAACAAAGTTATCGATTTTTTTAACTTTTAATCAAAAAAAAAAAAAAAAAAAAATAGCATTTTTTTTTTTTTAAATATTGTTAGTGATTGAATATGTATTAATTTTTACAAAAAAAAAAAAAAAAAAAAAAAAAAAATTAGAATTTTTTTTTTTTTTTTAAATATTGTTACTGATTGAATATGTATAGGAAAATATAGAAGAAAGTCTTGTGGTGGCCACAACATACTAGTTGTTGTTAGTGGATGCGCTTTACTAATAATATTTTACCTTTTCCAGGAAAGCTGTTCGGCAATTGAAATAAATTCCTCAGAGATATGGTAAATAATGTATGTTTTAAGCTAAATATTCATTGCTTGTTCTTTGCATATTTACACATTTTGAGGCTTCCTGATTACCGTAGTCAAGTTTTTAACATTTGATCTGTGTCTCGCAGAATATCTTAAAAACGAATAATTTTAGGAGATCCAAATGTTGTATTTTTAAGTTAATATACATTTGTTGCTGGAAATGTTTGATCTAGATGGATAAGTTTCAAGGAATGTTGTGTGCGAAAATTCTCTGTATAATTTTAAGTAAACTTTTAATTTTAATAACCAAATTAAATTCTATATAAACGTAGGTGCATTAATGAAACGGGGGGGGGGGGGGGGGGGGGACTAATTATCATATAAAACTCTTCCGAAGCCTAATTTGAATTGTTTAACATAGGCTTACATTATAGCACTCATTATCTTACCTCTTAATCTCCAACCTGTATTTATAGTATTAAATTTCAGGGTAAGAGAAAGTCGTGTGAGTGACAGATTATTTTTTATGCAATATTGAGAATTTTTTTTTTGGGGTGGGGGGTGGGGGGGGGGAATAGTGTTATACTATTTCTATAATATGGAAATTGTCTGCATTATCAAAACTGTTTTTGAAATTATCTATGATTATATTAAAAATTAAAGCGTTTAAGAAGTTTCATCTAGAAATTTCCCTCCATCCAGTGTTTTGTTTTTTTACTTAAAAATACATATCTATGTAACATATCTGCAGTAATTAACATTTTTTTCAGAAATAAATCATGTTACTTGCGTCCATGACATTCCTTAAGTTATACATGCCCCTTGTGTGGTGGTAAATGAGTAACGGCTTTAGGTACTCTACTGGGAAGCCAGGTCTCGTCTTAATCTCCTGTGAACTGTCCCTACCTGATTTTTATTCTTTCTGTCTACCTGATTTTTATTCTTTCTGTCTATGGGGGGGGGGGGGGGGCTGGAACTAATTATCATATAAAACTCTTCCAAAGCCTAATTTGAATTGTTTAACATAGGTTTACATTATAGTACTCATTATCTTACCTCTTAATCTCCAACCTGTATTTATAGTATTAAATTTCAGGGTAAGAGAAAGTCGTGTGAGTGACAGATTATTTTCTATGCAATATTGAGAATATTTTTTTTTTTTTTTTTTTTTTTGGGGGGGGGAGTGGGGGGAAATAGTGTTATACTACTTCTATAATATGGAAATCGTCTGCATTATCAAAACTGTTTTTGAAATTATCTATGATTATATTAAAAATTAAAGCGTTTAAAAAGTTTCATCTAGAAATTTCCCTCCATCCAGTGTTTTGTTTTTTTAATTAAAAATACATGTATCTATGTAACATATCTGCAGTAATTAACATTTTTTTCAGAAATAAATCATGTTACTTGCGTCCATGACATTCCTTAAGAGTCCCCCCCAGTAGTCAGATACCTACCTTTCGCCTTCCCCATGTAATCCAATGGGATTTTTGTTGCTTTGTATTATCCAGATATCTTGCTCAAAAATAAAGTTTTTCGAATTCTGTTTTTTTAATTCCATTCTTTGAGCATGCCACTTTCTTTCTTAGTAAGCAATTTTTTTAAAACAAATTTAAATATTTTATTTCATTAAGCAAACTTAAGGATATAATTTTCAATCTCAAAAAGAAATATTTAAATTGTATTTTTAAAAAAATTGCTTAGTAACAAAAAATGTGGCATGTTTAAAGAGTTGGATTAAAAAAACAGAATTCGAAAAACTTTATTTTCGAAAGAGATATCAGAAAAATACAAGGCAACAAAAATCCTATTGGATTACATTGGAAGGAGAAAGGAAGGTATCTGACTACTGGGGACTCAAGTTATACATGCCCCCTTGTGTGGTGGTAAATGAGTAACGGCTTTAGGTACTCTACTGGGAAGCCAGGTCTCGTCTTAATCTCCTGTGAACTGTCCCTACCTGATTTTTATTCTTTCTGTCTACCTGATTTTTATTCTTTCTGTCTATGGGGGGGGGGGGGGGGGCTGGAACTAATTATCATATAAAACTCTTCCAAAGCCTAATTTGAATTGTTTAACATAGGTTTACATTATAGTACTCATTATCTTACCTCTTAATCTCCAACCTGTATTTATAGTATTAAATTTCAGGGTAAGAGAAAGTCGTGTGAGTGACAGATTATTTTCTATGCAATATTGAGAATATTTTTTTTTTTTTTTTTTTTTTTTTGGGGGGGGGAGTGGGGGGAAATAGTGTTATACTACTTCTATAATATGGAAATCGTCTGCATTATCAAAACTGTTTTTGAAATTATCTATGATTATATTAAAAATTAAAGCGTTTAAAAAGTTTCATCTAGAAATTTCCCTCCATCCAGTGTTTTGTTTTTTTAATTAAAAATACATGTATCTATGTAACATATCTGCAGTAATTAACATTTTTTTCAGAAATAAATCATGTTACTTGCGTCCATGACATTCCTTAAGAGTCCCCCCCAGTAGTCAGATACCTACCTTTCGCCTTCCCCATGTAATCCAATGGGATTTTTGTTGCTTTGTATTATCCAGATATCTTGCTCAAAAATAAAGTTTTTCGAATTCTGTTTTTTTAATTCCATTCTTTGAGCATGCCACTTTCTTTCTTAGTAAGCAATTTTTTTAAAACAAATTTAAATATTTTATTTCATTAAGCAAACTTAAGGATATAATTTTCAATCTCAAAAAGAAATATTTAAATTGTATTTTTAAAAAAATTGCTTAGTAACAAAAAATGTGGCATGTTTAAAGAGTTGGATTAAAAAAACAGAATTCGAAAAACTTTATTTTCGAAAGAGATATCAGAAAAATACAAGGCAACAAAAATCCTATTGGATTACATTGGGAAGGAGAAAGGAAGGTATCTGACTACTGGGGACTCAAGTTATACATGCCCCCTTGTGTGGTGGTAAATGAGTAACGGCTTTAGGTACTCTACTGGGAAGCCAGGTCTCATCTTAATCTCCTGTGAACTGTCCCTACCTGATTTTTATTCTTTCTGTCTATGGCTCTTGCCTTTATTCTGCTTGTGTTGTTTATTTTGTATGGATTAATTCTTTTTTCTAATAAAGCCACATGTATAAAAATATAAAAATCACAGATTTCACAACACTATGCTGTTAACTTTTAATTGGTACATGCTGTGGATGTAAATTACATACTGAAAATGACTGCTTACACTTTTGATTTTGAACCTGGAGACCCAGGTTTGATCCCCGGCTCTGGTATTTTTCACATAGTTATTATAAAAATCAACTTTACACTCCACTTTATCTAAAATGAATTTTCATGGTTGATGAATTAACAGCCCTCTTTACTTACCGTCGCCGGAAGCCCGAGCCAATGTTATTCTATGGGGAAATTTTCTTTATAAATAATTTATTAACTATTACATATTTTTAAATTCTGTTTCCACATTCAGAAAATTCCGAACTGTTAAATTGACGGACCTTTTTTAAAAATGTATTTTTTTTTCTTAATTTTTAATATTTTATTTTGTAATTGCAAAATGAAAAAATTTCACATACGAATGCTGAAAAAATGAAGCTGAAAAATACGAATTTTCAAATTCGTATGTTTCAGCTTCAAAATAAAATATGAAAAATTAAAAAAAAAAAAATTTTTTAGAAAAAGGTCCGTCAATTTAACTGCTAGGAATTTTCAGAATGTGAAAACAGAATTTAAAAATATGTGTTAGTTAATAAGTTATTTATAAAGAAAAATTTCCCATTGAATAACATTAGCTTCGGCTTCCGGCGGCAGTGAGTGAAGAGGGCCCTTAATAAAAATTTCTAAATTAAAACATCTCTTTCCTTAAAACCTTAATATTGTTAAAGAACTCCATTAAAAATAAAAAAAAAATAAAAAAAAAATAAAATAAGGGAGGGGTGAACAGTTAAGAAAACAGTAGCATTGGCAGTTTGTTCATCTTTTATTTACACATCAGTGTATAATCGGAACAATCCTACAATTGGAACTTTACAACCAATAGATTTTTTATTTTTTTTACACATTTAAATAAATAATGGAAATGAGATTTTTCTGAAGTAACAACACTGAAATTCATGATATTTTTATTAGCAAAAATGTTGAATGAACAATCGAACTTATATAATAAACATCTTACAGCTTCAATAAGTTTTTCTCCCAAAGAATGTTCGGAAGCATATATACATATACACCTAAATCATTTTAACAATGAGATTTTTTATGTGACAACTAGGATCTAGAGATGTATTGGTTTTGTTTGACTAGCCATATATATAATAATCCACTAACTTCAATCAACAGTTTCTATTTATACTTCATAGACACACTTTTTTTTTTTTTATTAACAATTGCAGAAAAAAAAAAATGCACTTATTAACACTTCGTGATTAAGTAATGTTAATCCACAGATATCAACACACATTTTATTGAAGGAACATAAAGAGCAAATGACATTAACCCCTTTACTGGTTTGACTTTATTACACGATGAAAATCTCACAATCCAATTTAATAATTTATAAGCGAATTCCTATTTTAATTTTTTTCCTGCATTAGGCACAACTTTTAATTCAAATAAACCGTGAAGGAGTTAATGTCAAATCATGTCTTCAAAAGAAGTTCCCGACATACACGAAAAAGAAAAAAAAAAATAATTAAATATTTAAAAATCTTAGCCATAAATATCAGATATACATAACATAGTTATGGAATGTAAAAAAAAAAAAAAAAAAAAAAAAATCAAATATACACAAAGTGAGCATTGTCAAAAATAAATATTTATAATCTTTTCTCGTAAAATTAAAAAGACATTAAATCAATATAAATAAACCTAATTTAAATACAAGTAAGAACAATTAGCAAAAAGAAAGAAATAGGTCCTATATACAGAGATTTTTTTTTTTTAAATAGAAATTTAACATAAATAAATCCTTAACATAAATAACAAGTTTAAAATATAACTGCCAGATATGAAACGAATGGATGAAGATGAATCATTTTATAAAAAAGGAGATAAAATTATAAATTCAAAACATGATGCATCAACCTATCAAACGTTCCATTAAAACTTAACATTTTTCTCTTTTAAATCGAAAGAACAATAATTTTTCATATCCTTTTGAAATAAGAATAAATCCTAGCAATATCAGTATACGCTTAACAAGTTAAAAATCATTTCTCTAAATAAAAATTATGATTAAAAATATTCTGAAAAATGCATAAACATTTTTCCCAATTTAAGTTTAATAAATGGGTATAAAATATTAAATGGCTGATTCTTTAAAAATAAAACTACATTTTCTATAATTAAGAATATCATGATGCTAAACTTACATCCAATAATTAAATCATTCACTTCCTTAAAAAGAAAATCAACGCATAAAATGCAAGTTAATATCGTAATATTATGATTTCTTAAAAATAAATTACAACACTTATAACCTAACAAACATGAATTACGAAACAAAATTCATTTCTAAGTTAAGAAATTTTCAACACATTAAAAAGAAATTATGAGTGTAAGTGCTCTTGATACAGAAGTTTCACAAAATATTTCACACTTCATACTAAAAAAAAACAAAAAAGCAAATCAATGTGATATGCAGATTTATAATCAAAATGTACAACACTTCAGAAAAAATATTTCCATTCACATCCTCTATTACATGCATATAACTTAAAGACAATCACATTTAGAATGTGCATGGACACTCCACTTTTTTTTTTTTTTTTTTTTTTTTTATAGTTCACATTACAACATTACACACAACATACTGCAGGAGAAAAAACACGAGGTAATTGAACAAGGGCAGAAAAACGGAACAACGGGTCGAGGAACTACATGATTGATAAAAAGAAAAAAATTGCAACGATGTGATATATCTGAAATACTGAGTTAATAATATATCACTGTAATTTTTATTAATAAAATATAATTTCTCTTTTTTTTACTCTAGACATAAATTTAGAATGCTAGAAGTTTTAAATTTCGAAATCAGATATATGGCAACCTTGCAATTTTAAATATCAGGATTCATGTGATAAGAAATGGGTATGAGGAAGAGGAAGGGGCGGGGGGATAACCAAAAAATCAAGCATAAACTCTCAGATTTTTTTTTTTTTTTTTTAAACTCATGTGCAGTCAATATAAATAACCACTGTTTGGCTAAAGAATCTGCCCATGTACACTTTTTCTTCCCAAGTTTATTTACTTGGTTGTAAGTATAAGAGCTACGATAAGTCCATACAATCCAAGTACTTCAGCAAAAATAAGAATAAGGATCATTCCAACAAACAGCCTCGGCTGCTGCGCTGTGCCTCTTACACCAGCATCACCCACTATGCCAATAGCAAATCCAGCAGCCAACCCAGACAAGCCAACTGAAAGGCCAGCTCCAAAATGTAGAAATCCACTGAAACAGAGAAACAACTTTAATTTTTTTTATTTAAGCAGATAGAAGGAAATAAAACATTTTCAAAATGCAATTACAGGGGCAAGTATCTAATCAGGTTTTGATTTTTGGTGTCCATTTGGAAAATTGGAGCAAACATTCTATTTCACCAGTCAGATGTTTAATAGAGAGGTAATTTTGTTTCATTTCCTAACTGAAACTAAATTTTGTGAAACAGGCCCATTTTATGAGTGAAAGGGACCATCGCACATTTTCTACAGCTTATTTTCGTCCATTTTAAAATATTGACATTTTATAAAATTACATTTTTGGTTTGAAATTTCCTGGATTCAATTGAAGTTTTATAATTTATTTATGATAAATTACTTACTTTTCCCCGATTTCAATCAAAATCCGATTCTTCCAAGTTGCTGGCCACACTAAGTAATTAGTAAATCAAAAGAAATTGAACTAATTGCACATATTATATACACTAGCAGGCTTTGCCCCCTTTGCTGGCCACTAAATTTAAAGGAAACTCGTTTCTATATAGCTTTATAAAAATAAAATAAAATAAATTACTGAAATTGTTCAAAAGCTTGCTCCAGGTCCCTGCTGCATTCAGCAGCGATTTGGTCATCAACTGCAACTCTGGTGCTTGTCCCTATTACCTGCGACAATAGTTTACCAATGAGCTTCCATTTAGGTGCTTATTATATAACAGTTTCGAAATAGATAGTATCGAAAAAATTGGAGTTTCCCTTTTATATTTGAATCCCAGATACATGTGAACAACACTATACGTGTTGTTCACATGCAACTCGGACTGGACTCAAATGTAACTGGGTTTAGACAACATAATATTTGCTTTTACGTTATTTCATATGTTTTTTTTGTTTATCCAATCAACCATTAAATGACAGCAATTTCACGCCAAATATTACAATATGCTGTGACCGGCTACGTCTGTCGCATGAGACAATTAATTTTTTGTGTTTATATATAATTCATGGGTTGTAAACCTAATAGAGCCTTAATATAGTTCTCTTTGGCGGCTTTTGAATTTTTGTCACCATTTTAGACTTAATCCATTGTAACAATAAGACTTAATCCCTTCAAACAATATGCTATGAGCGCTATTTCTGCCGTATTTTAGACAACTAATCTTTTTATGGTTATATATATTTCCCATTAAACATATTTTTATTTATTTATTTAAATATTAATTTGAATTTTTCAAATATTTCTGTGTGGCAGCGTGAGAGTGCAGTAACACACAGTGGTTCATTTGTTTGTATGATAAATTAGCATAGTGATTATTATATAAAAAAATAAATAGGTAAACATTATCGTGTTACACAACTTTATTATGTCGCTCCAGTGGCGGCTTTTGAAATTTTGTCGCCATATTAGCGATGGATTTTTTTTTTTTTTTTTTTTTTTTTTTTGTATGAAAAGGGGAAGACTATTTTGCTAATAATTTTATCAGACTGTTTTGTTTATACATAAGAATCCTTTATATTCTGCTTATATTTTTAATGCTTTTTAGGTTTAAAATAGTGCTTGTTGAAATAAATTTCCTATCTTTAAAACTGCATTTGTTCTGTAAATTTTGTGTAAAAATAAATCATTTCTGCTTTTATATATTTGATGCACTACTTAGATTAAAATGGCTGTTGCTATATTAAACTTCTTGTCGAAAAACATTCGGTGTACTTCAACACCAAAATTTAAAAAATCGCTCAGCAGGATCTGTTAATGAAGCTGATAAAATAAAAATATGGTTCATAGAGTTTAAATAATCTATTTAAAAAAATTTTTAAAACCCAAATTATTAATCTATCGTATCACATACATAGATATAGTAATAATATAAAATTGATCATTGGGACAAAAAAAGTGATTCCTTTTCACTCGGGAAAAGACAGCGATTTTACCAAAATATGGCAGTCTTTCCCCGAGTGAATACACACGGGAATACGCACGAATGTTTTAGCAAATAAAATTCATGGATAATTTATTTACTAAAGGTGAATGAAAAGCCCCAGATATAGTTTCAAATTCACTTTTTTTTTTTTTTTTCTTCAATACCACTTAATGGCTGATTCCAAAGCTTTTTTTTCGGCATCAAAAATCTTTGCACGATAATATGGGGATGATAGATCTATATTTATTATATCTATGATCACATAAATCTTTTCGAAAATAGAATAAAACTTAATTTGAAAAAAAATAAATAATAACTTGTTTATTAACCAAAATAATTGATGAAATTTGAAATGCAAGTTGGTCTTGTGGGGTACAGGCTGTATATTATATTTTTGTGTTCGTGAGAGAAAATTTAAAAGAATTTGAAAACTGCAATTTTTAATCCCTTTTAAAAATCATGTGACTTAATGTGAAGCAGATTTTTCATTTTTTTTTCTCCTAACGGTTTCCATACAATCTTCTGCTGTTGCCACCTAAAATTCATACTTTAGTTAATTTTAAAAAATCTAATTGTCCGATTGATAAGCTGTTTAATGCATCGGATTTAAAAGAATTTTCCCTTTCATTTGCTATCTTATTTGTAACGATGCGATTGATATTTCTAATTTATTTTCTAATCTTTCTGATTTATTTTCCTCATTTTAAATAAGTGTACTTTTTTTTTTTTTTTTAATTATTATTATTTTGTCGAAAAAAAATTGCAACAATTAAATTATGGATAAAATTTTAAAATTTAAATGTCTTATTTATCAGAAATTAGAAGGTTTTTATTTTCACATTTTAATTAATTAAGAAAAAACTAATCATCCGATTGATAAGCTGTTTAAGGCATCGGATTAAAAAAAATTTTCCCTTTCATTTGGTGTCTTATTTGTAACGATGCGAGTGATATTTCTAATTTATTTTCCTCATTTTAAATAAATGTACATTTTTTTTTTATTATTATTATTTTGTCGAAAAAAAAATTGGCAACAATTAAATTATGGATAAAATGTTAAAATTTAAATGGCTTTTTTTTATCAGAAATTAGAAGGTTATGATTTTCACATTTTAATTAATTAAGAAAAAACTAATCAAAAATTCGAAAATCTGACTTCGATGTGCACAATGACCCTTCGGGATGCACCTTTGTGTTAAATCTCGTGACTGTCCGAGCTACCGTTTTCGAGATCAGTGAAATATATATACAAATATTGCTCACTTAATAGTATAAGATATTTATAACTTTCCTTAGAGTTTTATAATTGTCCATTTTCTTTTATAGCAAATACAATTTTAATAAAAGATTTTTTTTTTAAATACAAGTTGATTTTTGAAACAAACTTTACATTACAGATTTTAATTGCTATCAGCAACAGAATTTTTTTTTTTTTTTTTTTTTTAACAATAAATGGTAGAAACGTATCTAATGAAGGGGCACGCTTCAGTTTAGTAAATATCTTGAAAACTATAGGATTAGAGAAACAATCTCAATTACAAAATTAATCTATGTGAAAATTCAGAAAAAAAAAAAAATAAATAAATAAATAAATAAATAAATATAAATAAAATAAAATCATGCAAATTTAAAAATTGGCACAAACATAGGGATAATAATGCAAAATAACATTAAATGTTCCCACCCATGGGAGGTGAATGTGGGGCTTGGAGGGGGGCATTTAAAAAGGGGTTTTTTCTTTCAAGAACATTTCTTAAATACTTTTAAAAAACTTTCGGCCTTTTTTAATTATTTCTTTTTTGGAAAAAAAAAAAAAAAAAAAACCTCATTTGCAATATTAAACTACGCGAAATTTGCTGCAAAAATGGTCTTACTTTTCCTTTATATGATCAAAAGTTCAGAAAATGTAGAAGAATGAAATATGACATGCTTGAAAAATGCTTTTTTGCAATATAGTAAAATCTACTATGTGTAATTAAAATGGTTCAGGTCCAATATTTTCTACTTATATGAAATATATATTTATATAGTGATATATATGTACATATGAAAAGGACGAACACTAAAAATTGACGAACAGAAAAAAAAAAAAATTGTACAGTTTTAAAAATTGGTATAGGGATTCTTATAAGGATAGGTATCCTTAATAACGTTCTAACGTATCCTAAATAATATACTAAAATTTTCAACTTGCAGAGAAAAAGGGACTTTTTCCACTTTTCTTAAATATACTGAAACTATGGAATTAGTGGATAAAACTAAAATTCAAATTTAACCTACTTCATAATTGCTACAAAAACAGCCATTACATTTCCTTTGGAAAAGGTAATGCCATAATTTAACTTTTTGCAACAAATGTAATGTCAAGTACCACTAGACAGTGAACTAACTGTAAAGAGTTTAGTGCACTTATGATAGAAGCAAAGATATAGAGTTTCTATAAAAAAGGAAAATTAACATAGCAACACCTATTGGCTAATGCCCACACAAATTAAAGCAGCTTAGTTCTTTATGATTACATATCAAGTTTAGTGCACTTACATGCTAGAAAAGTAGAAATATGGCTTTTCTAAGAGAAAAATATAGCCGAGTACTACCTGTCAGTCAATATGCATCCAAATTGAATCTCTAATTTTATTTTTTTTAATAAATGCCCCCCTCCCAAATCATGTTTTGTGCACTACACTATAAAAACAGATAGTGTTTCCATAAATAGGAGATATTGCAGCACAGCACTGCAATGTTATCAGTACCAATTTAAATCAAAATCAAACCAAATATAAACATTGTGGAATTCCATATATTATTTTGTATGATACAGTGCGAATGACCACAAAACTCTGGTAACAATTTTTTTAAAAAGGTCAAATCATGTTCAGGAAAAACATGAAAATCTAAAAAAAACTAGGCGTTACACTTTCATGAATATATTTTTCTTGCACATATGAGTAAAAATATATATGTTGCCACATAAAAATAAACAAATTTTGGTTTTACTCTTTTAGTGTCAAGGTTTTTCTTTTGAAAATAACTAAAAATAATATGCCAACAAAAGTCACTTACTTATAAAGTTTGTAACCACCAGTTTGACCAGGAGAAGAAGGTGGATTGATATTGTTTGCTATTAGAACAGCAACTACAAGGCCATAAATTGCTATAATACCAGCCATGACAACAGGAATGATAGATTTCATAATCAGCTCTGGCCGCATGATAGACATCGCTGAGATTCCTGTGCCTGACTTGGCAGTACCATAGGCAGCACCAAAGGCTAGAAAGAAATCAAAATTACACATAAATACAAAATAATTAAAATGAGATTTTGACGGTTTTAAATTGCTGATGGCGATTTAGAAAATTATTGGATATTTAAGATGTTTCTAGGCACTTCAAATTCAGGGATATATCCCAAATTAAAAATTAAGGTTTGTTCAGCTACCCTTTCACAAAATTCTACTTGAAAAACCTATAATTAGCAGGGTTGGCTTGATTTTGCCCGACCTGAAAAAACCCAAGTGGGTTTTTTCAATAAAATATACTTGAAAAAAAACACCAAAGTGATTTTTTTTTTTTCAAAATCCTTATTTAAAACTGCATTTTTATCTAACAAGCAATAAACATAAATATGAAACAAGTATTATGTACATTATTAGAACAAAGAATTTTCAGAAATACTGGAAGTGCTCAAATTGCAGTATAGAAAACAGGGTTGGCAGGTTTTTGACATGTGACAGTTTTTGATGGTTAAAACCGCCATGTCAAAAACCTATATAGATTGATGTTCTTTGAAAAACATAGTTATAACATTTTGATTAATATATATAAAAAAAAACACTTCAGGCTTTTAAAATTTCATTATGAATTACTGTTATGTTCATTCAAAATATGTTGTGATACTTTCACATATTACTATGAAATTTACTTATAACAATTATTTATATAGTATATGTTAAACTTAGTTTTATGATACTTTAAAAATATAGTTTTTAATAATAAGATTATTTGTAAGTAATAAAAGTAAACAGATTAATGTTTTTGGAGAAACATAACATTTTGATCAATATAAAAACAAAACTTTTAGACATCTAAAAATTCATTATTTATAAATCATTGATACATCATTTCGATTTTTTTTTTTTTTTTTTTTTTTTTTGGGGGGGGGGGGGGGGGGCAGGGCAGAGTTGAATACAACATTGTATATTTTATTTATTTTTTTAGTATTGTGTTTTTAATATTATGTATTTAACCCCCAGCGGCATAAAGTTTTGTAGCTGTCTGCAGCAGGCTTTTAAAATTTCATAATCTGTCTGCAAAATTTGTGTGTAATCAGGGGAGAAAATGGCTTACACTCCTCAAAAAGCCTGAAAGCTGATTGAAGGGGGAGGGGGGGGGGGGCTTAACATCAGTAGGGATCTCGTGCAACAATACACGAATACAATTTTACTGCAGAACAATATAGTATAAACAATTGTGTGTATTCATTCAATTCATCTCATTCAATTATATATTTTATAGCAATGTTTGACACAACATAATATAAATAATAAAAGTATTAGTTTTAGTTTTGAATTTGATACAGATTTTTTTTTTTTTTTTTTAAGTGAATTGTTATTCGAAAGTTGCAGACAAATTTTTTTATCAGTGCAGACAAAAACTGTCCACAAGCCGTTTTTCTGTGTCCGCGACCATGTCGCCGTGTCGCGGTGTTTCTGCCACTGGGATTTAACCAATAAAATAAAAATGCATAGCCTAATATTTTGTATTTAAATATTTTATAGTTTTTTTTTTTTTTTTTTTTTTTTTTTTTTAATGACTGCTGAGATTGTGAGTTTTTACGAAAAAGCAATAATTCTGAATGTTAAAACAAGCTTGAATTGCTTCTTAAATTTTTACAATTACCATAAAGACAAGAGAAATATAAATGCTTTCTGGACATGTATATATTAATTAATATTTACTTGTACAGATTTGTTTTAATTTATTAGTTCAACATGTAAACAGGTACAAATATTTATGCAATCAGTAATAATAATAATAATAATAATAATAATAAATAGATAAATTACTAAATGATAAGTGTAATAAATATAGATTATAAATATAATTATTTTCTAATTCATATTAACTTACAGCCCACATATATCATGTTTTACTTAAAAAAAAAAAAGAAAGAATTTTGATGATACAGGTTTTTGGTGGTTGAGGTTTCTGACAGGTTTTTCCCAGTTTAAACCCCTTGTCATGTCAAAAACCACCTTTTGATGTCAAAAACTCAAACCTAATAGAAAAAAAAAAAAATCCTGAAAAATTCCCAATAAAAAAATAATTTTCTCATTAAAACACACATTAAAAATTATATATATAATAAATAAAAGCAAGAAAAAACAGTTGTTTGTCAATATGAAGAAAATTGTGGGACTCGAGGGATGTAAAATATAAATAAAAATAAAACTGGCTGAAGTATATTTTAAAAGCGCTACATCACCAGATGTTATGGGCTGTGTCTGTGTGTTGAGCTTCGCTTGTTTGCGTCATGGGTTACATCAATATGCTGTATGATGTCAAAAGCATGAAAAATCATCTACTCTGTACGAGTTTTATGAGAAAGAAGTACAGTACACTCTCAAAAATCCGCACAGCTTAAAACGAAGTGTTTTGCGGATTTCTGAATTTTGCAGATTTTAGAGTAATTTCTTTTATTTACATCTAAGAACCTCATTTAAGTAGAAAATCTTTAAGAAACAATTTATTTGTTATACATACAAATGCTGAAATGAAGTGTGCCTAATAAAAGTACAAATATTTCATTAAATTTTAATTTAAGGAGCAATATTTATACATCATATTATAGCTGCAAATTATCTAGATTTTTGAAAAGTCTGATCAATATTAGTTTAAGTAAGATAGTAAGAATATTCATACATATTTATTTGCCTATAACCTGCAAAAAAGTCAGCAATTCTTGGTCAATCACATAAAGTTTGTGCTATGAAAAAGTTTGAATATTTATCTTCATGTGAAAAAATCTTTCATGAATCTGTCTTTCTCCTTCTTCCTCTTAATTAATAATTTATTTTTTGATAATTATACATAATTACACTTATCATTTTTTCTCCTCTGTAATATGCTGAGTGATTGGTGATTCATCAGCACCAGTTAATAATTGATTTATCTCCTAATACAGCTGAAGACTTGCAATCCACTAATCAACAAATCAGTTGTGACAATGCTTGTTTACATTGCAAATGATATGTGGATTTTAGAGAATTGCGGATTTTAGGGTTGCGGATTTTTGAGAGTTGACTGTATTTTATTTTGAAACGAATATTCTTGGTAGGTGATAGGATTTAACATCGCACTAGTACTGCATACAAGTTATATGAGAAAGAAAGTATTTTATTTTGAAATGAATACTTTTGGTAGGTATATAAGATTTAACGTCACACAAGTACAGCGCTACATGAATATTTCTGATGTATACATTAGTGTTGTTTGGTTGAATAGAATTGGAATTTAAGATTTGCAGTACAAAATTTTTTATATTTTTTAATTTTTAAGATGTATTTTTAGATTTTAAAGACATATTTTTTATGCATTTTGGGAAAAGGAACTCCGTGATTTTGTTTTCATATATGGGAAGCCTATAAAGAGTAATACTGGTAGCTGCAGTACAAAATTTTGCATATTTTTGAATTTCATGCATTTTGAGATAGAGGTGTTTAGTGTTTTTTTTTTTTTTCCCCATGTATGCAAAGCATACAAAAGTGCATAATACTGGTTGATACAGTACACAATTTTGCATATTTTTCAGATTCATGCATTTTCTGATAGCGATATTCAGAGACTTTTTTTTTTTGTTTTCATGTACATGCAGCGTACAGACATGCATGATACTGGTTGCTGCAGTTTAAAATTTCACATATTTTTCAGATTCATGCATTTTCTGATAGGGGTATTCAGTGATGTTTTTTTTTGTTTTCGCAAAGCGTACAGACATGCGTGATACTGATTGCTGCAGTAGAAAATTTTGCATATTTTTCAGATTCATACATTTTCTGATAGGGGTATTCAGCGATGTTTTTTCTGGATTTCATGTACGTGAAGTGTACAGACGTGCGTGATACTGGTTGCTGCAGTACAAAACTTTGTATTTTTTAGACTCATGCATTTTCTGATACGAGTATTCAGTGATTTTTTTTGTTTAATTTGTATCAACACGAAGCGTTCAGACGTGTTAAGATTTTTGACCATTTATATTGTTAAAATTAATTTTTTTATTTATCATTGGTTATTTAAATAGATAATTGGTTACCTCAGTATTTATTCAACAATGTAGTGTCACACTTCAATCACATCGATTAATCATATCGTTGTTTACGTTTCAGTTTAAGTTTGGAAAGACTGTGTGGCAACAATAGAACATAGAAAGTAATGTTGATACTTTGATTATGATTTAAAAATTTTTATGAAATATTGTATTTAAACGCTGTTAAATTACTGTAAATAGTAAAATAATTGTAGTGGAGTGAGAGAAGTGTTTTTATCCTTTACTAGATGAACACCAAGCTTCAAGTAATTATATTTTTTAAATTTAATTTTATGATTATTTTCTTTGTGTTTTATGTATTGTATCTGATCAAATGGCTTCCCCCCCCCCCCAGACTAGTTTCGTTGTTTGGCTAGATCGCTAAAATGTTCGCTTTTGTACACCAGTCGCAGCACTAGTGTAACATTAAACTGAACAAAAATTGTACACCACCGATCGAGGGTTACAATTCAAAATACGATGAGGAACGGCACCATCTTGGAGATTTTCAAGAATTTTGCCAAGGGGCCGCTTAAAGTATAGGGGAGACCCGTGTACCTAGGGCCATCATGTACGTAGGACTACCCCCCTTTATTTGAATAATATTTAATTTCAACTTTTAATATTCAAATGGGCGAGTAACAACACCAATTGCTACTTTTACAACTACTTTGGAGCTTTTGAGGAGAAAGTTTTGACAAGTTATATGTAGAAAACGAATTTACATGGTTTGAAGTAAAATTTTGCAGCTCATCTCTTTTGCTATTTTACAATGGGAAGTCAAATATTTTTCTTTCATTTTTAGTGTATAATTTTGTTTGTTATATTGGGTAATAAATTATATATTTAATTAGTCCTCTCTGCATGTGGATTTTTTAGCGGAAGGCATTTTGAACGAAGTTAGCAAAACTTGTACCTAGGGCCACATAGCTGCCTTGTACCTAGGGCGGACATTTTAACGCTTTCGCGACCGCATGTTTTTGTCTTTTTGACAGTAAGATCCGCCTGTGGACGTTTTTTTCATAAGTTACAAATTTGCAAAACAAAATTTTCTGTATTCACATTTATATAAAAAATGGATATGCATTATAATCATACTCTCTCTAATGAAAGTATGTGCATATTTTTTAGAAACAAATAACATACTAATTTCAAAAGAAACGCCCACTGGTGGAGTTTCATATTTTCAAATGACGTGAATGTACGTCAGCGGTCGCGAAAGTGTTAAGATGCTGGCAAATCCTGGTAAACCAGTCACTATATATGACGTTGCTGATAATGTTGACAAGTCCTATCTGCCGGCCTTTACTCCTGTAAACATTCTATCAGGCTTTTGTGTATCCAGCATATATCCAATGAATCAAAACACATTCACTGAGAATGAATATTTAAGTTCAAATTAGAGATGTAACGAATAGTGATTTGGCCGAATAGCCGAATACCGAATATTCGGCCAAATTTTAGGCCGAATACCGAATATTCGGCGGCCGAATAGTTAGCTGTTAAAACAAGTTTCACTTTTGTTTGTAATTAAAATAACTTTTCAATTTTAAACTGAACCTAAAATAAATATTTAAAAAGAAAATGCTTTTTAATCTTTATATATAAAAAAAAAAAAAAAAACCTATAACTTGATGTTGTTTTTAATATTGTAAATGAATAATTCTCTGAAAAATGTCATTTCATGTCCCAGTAGTCTTGAGGGCATACTTTTAAAAACACAAAAACAAAAAGCTGTCCAAACTATCAGTATTTATTGGTTTTACATATAAACTGTTATTCTTTGGTTATTGGAATTCAAATATAATTTTAAAATATTTTTTAAAATGCAAAATATCATTCCCTCACTGTGTCCCCATTCCCACATGTAAGTAAATAAAATGGTTTCTATAGTATTAAAGCATGTATATTTAGATTATTTGAACTGAAAAATTATTAAACATACTTATATATCCATTATAATATATTTATATATTATGCAATGAAAGAAATTCGAGCACTTTTTATTGTTGTCATAAGTCAAACTTAATTTAAATAGCAGCAAAGTAAAGAAACAATAATATATTCTTCTGCAGAAGATTAAGCTATTTTTACATGACAGAAAACAATAATTTATTCATTTTAAAATTTAAAAATATGGGGAAAAAATATATATACAGGTAAGCTAAGAATTGTTAAATTTTATGTTATGGACTTCTCTCATGATTCAAACATGAAAAGTGATATAACATATTTTGCATTTTATTATTAAAGGTTCTAATCCTTGTTTAACCCTATATCACTGTGTCGTTTTGTAATACAAAATGACTACCTGCCTGGTGTCTATCTGCGTGGATACCAGGTTACAGTTATTGATAGGGTTAAAGATAAATTTGTGACAAGAAAACATTCTTATATGATGTAAAATTATTAAATACAGTTATGTATTATGTAATTTTGAATGAGTAAATGTTATCAGATTTTCTAAAAAATTAATACAGTGGAATGTAATTTTCAATATTTTTCATTAAATATATTTAAAAAAAAAAATATTATTAAGGTGACTGACGGTATTTGGCCAGGCCGAATACCGAATAGTGGCCGAATATTCGTTACATCCCTAGTTCAAATGTGACTGAAAGACAAGATCCCTCTATAAATAAAAAAAAAAAAAAAAATTCTAGTGAACCAATAATGATAGAACTGGATGTTTTTGTTTCGTGTCCTGTTGAAATTTCGAAACCTTCAACATCTAACATCTTTTCGTGTGACATGCTTCAACAGGTACGAACCTAATCAATACCTTTACCTAAAGCAAAACCTCCCACATCAGAGAAAAGATGTGACCGAAAACCAGAGAGATCTAGAAATCCAAGAGACACTCCAGAAAAAAAAAGAAATTGAAGAAAAAAAACATTCTGTTAGACTATCCCAAAGAAAGAAAAAAAAGTGAAAAATTTCGTGTTTCAAATCAAGGCAACAACATAATTATTATATGATAAATAAATATATTACTTGATATATTTTTTTTATACAATACATGTTTATATGTTTGTTTTCTATTTATTATAAAGTGAAATCTAAATTTGAGAGAATGGCCCTAGGTACAATGAGGTCTGGCCCCAGGTACAATGATGGTGTTGTACCTAGGGCCACGAGTGAAGTTTTTTTTTAAAAACCTTCTATTTGTCGGAATTTATTATTTTAGGTATTTATATTAATCCCAATTGGAAGTAATTAGTCCTAAAGATATGTACATATCAGTTTGATAATTTTAAACAGGTCAAGGGCTCTGTTTTTTGGCATTGAAAAAAAGCGGCCCTAGGTTCACGGGTCTCCCCTACTTTCCCTAAAGTTTAAGGTAAGAAAAGATGGTGGAAAAATGGTAACAAGAGAAGGAAAAGAATGAGCAGCCTTTGCATGCACCAATAGTAAGAGATATTATCCATATTGGCAAATAACATGTGCTTTTGTTTACATTTAATATCAATTTAAGTTGAACAGACTACAGGTGTGTAGGAAATGGAGCTCAGGCCTCCCTTCCCTCTCCTCTATTGATTATTACGAAAGTTCCTTTTAATGTCAAACTGAAGAATCGCCAATTTAAAGCCAAAATTAATGTCCTATAAATGTTCATAATTAGTGTTATATTAATAATTTACACTAATAATTAGTGAATATTAATTAATATCTAATTAATTTTCAAAAGATTAATTATTTTGAGTCGTTTTTAAATTAAATTTTCAGGCCCTCCTATGATTTTTGAATTGCTAAGTCCCTGTCAGAGTGATTGAAAAGTAATCTACTTTTAACATGTATCCAAACCATAAATGGTGATAAATGGTGAAGACTAATAGAATCATCAACATTTGATTGCTCAGTGGTTATGCATGGAATATAATTAAATAGCGTGTAAAGTCATGAATGAAATTGTGCATAACTTTGTGTACCAATAATTCAAATATTAATAAGTTATCATATAAGCTACATATTGGATATTTCATTTTAAATTTTTTAAAGGTTAAATAGAAGAAAAAATTTTTTTTCTCTCTCTAATCAAATGTGGAGTTAGTTTCGTCCCAAATAGTTCAATTGTTTTAATAGTTGCAAAAAGAATTATCAGATAATCAAAGTTTTTCTTCACAAAGATAACTTACCATATCACACTTATTTTAGCAATTTTTTTTTTAGAAAACTTAAGTGCTAATTTCCTATTGGATCGAAAAACTTACAGAAATTAACTTCCGTTCTACTTCATTCACTGGCAAAATTTTAGCTGCCGAGCCACAACAAGGAAAAAAAAAAAAATTGTTACATTTTACTACATCTTTGAACACCAAATATGGAGGGGAAAAAAGACAAATTACATTAGCTACATTCATTAAATGCAAAAAACTTAAATATACCACAAATTATTTCTTAAAAAGCAACATCACATATTTAATATTATATCCAACCCAGATTCAAAATAATGCTAAGGGTTTTCAAATTTTGCTTATAATATTAGTCTTTCACTCTGTGTCAAGTCCATTACCATAATTTTTAGTATTAAAATGACACATTTTCCAATTTTATATTTAAATATTGTTTGCTAGATACATGTAGAACAAATACATATTGTTAACAAGTTTCAGATTATACAATTGTTATATTTTTATTTGAATAACGTCTTACTTGTCAAATCCATTACTACACATGACAAAATAAGATGAATACTTTTTTTTTCTTTAAGAAAAAGGGTCACAAAATTAATATTTATCATTAATATAACACGCATGATTTATACTTTACATAATTCAACATTTTCGTTTAAAAACTTTCAATTTGATAGTGAAGAAAAGGTTTTTAATTGCATAATTTTCAGATTATGACAAATTTACTCAGCATGTATATATTATTTTGCAGATTATAAAAATATCATTAAATATTTTGTTTTAAAGAAATTAACATTATAATAAATTAAAATAGAACCATTGTACAGTATAGATGAATATTGCAATTCTAGAATTGCCAATTAAAGAATTTGGTTGGAAATATTGCAGACACTATTTCATTTTAAAATCTTTTTTTACAACTCTTCTGTGACTCAGCATCTAGTATTTCTGGAAAACAGTATTTTTAACTAAATTGTATGTTAGTAACATTTTCAAAAAAAAAAATTAAAATTTTCTTAAAAAAAAAAAAAATGTTTTGAAAAAATGTTGAATTTTAAAAAGTTATTTTCACCAGTTTATTTCGAGATATTGGAGATTGGGGTGGGAGTGTTAATTTTATAAATACATTTTGCTTACAACAATTTTTAGCTTTTGCTCTTAAAACAATCTATAAACCATGTAATTCATTTCATTGGAAATTTCATTAGGTCATCAACTTTACATAGTAAAAATGTTTAAGTCCATACAATTAAGAAGTTTGACTTATTTTTTACTAAGTTTCTTAGATTTAAAAATAATAAGTATTAACTATTGGTAAAACTTATTAATGCAATTTCTGAACCTAATTTTATAAAGGCGAGTCCCCAGTACATGTACGATATAAACACACATTGAAAATAATAAGACATCTCTAAAAATGTTATTAAGTATTAATCTGAAAAATAATAAGCATTATTAACTATTGTGCTGCATTAATGTTACTACAGCAAGCTTGCAATTTTCCTAAACTATTTATAGCATTTAAAAAAATACATACTTTCAGAAAAAAAATGTAAATTACATAGACAATTTAATTCAATTTATGAGTTATTAATTTTAATAATAAGTGATTGGCGATATTTAGCAATCTCAAATTAAATGCACTAATAACTAGAAGGAAAATTAAAATATTGGAGATCAAACGTATTTCTGAATGCATTGAAATTATTAAACAACTAAAATTCTCTCTCCCATGCTCCAAATCTGGTTCAATGCAAAAAAGCAAAAAATACATCAATAACGAAGGATTTATTTGGTTTACCTACAACAAATTACATTTTCTTCAATTTTAATTTAGACACAAATAATAAAATCAACTCCATAATATTTCCTTTCTGAAAATGAAAACAGTGAGATAAAGATGTGATCAGAGAAATTAAATGGACTAATAGAGCAATCTTAAGATCAAAAGGTTAAAATATTTTGATAAATTTAAAACTCAAAATTTCAAAATAGTCAAAAATAACTTCACTAATCGAATAATCATTATGAAGAATTACCAAAAGAGCCTTTATACATGTAATTAAGAGTAAATTTAACAAAATATTGCAATTAAAGAAATTGATCTTTTGGAGCACTTACCGCTGAACACCATGGCTGCAGCACTTCCCATCACACCAAAAAATGGTCCGTATATAGGGCTAGTTTCGTCTGCCATTTTTATAAGGGTTTTGTAATAAAAATATCCGAAAGAGTCCAATTAATCCAACAATCTCAGATCACAAACTATGAAACAGGTTTCTCTCCGAGAGATCGCACACCAATTCAAGCTAAGATGGCTGGCAGAGAAACACCCGTCATATGATGAGCATATCTGTCGGGGGTGGATGCTTCAGACACCTAGCGGAAGAAAAATTACGGTGAAGTTTGTCAATTCACTGCCACTGCTAAACGCAAGCAAGTAAGTGAATTGCGTTCATCCATTCTTTCAAATAAACTGTAGTGATTAGATCAAGGTACCGTTATATAACAAAGAAGAGTTAAAAAATTCTACTGATTACTGACGTATTCTTTCATTCTTAATAAATAAGGACTAAAAATAAAATATCAATGATAAATAATTTACTTTCTACAACTTTTTTAAACTTAGAAAAAGGCCTTCAAAATGAAGGCTGTCCCACAGAAAATGGGAACATTGTCAACTTCTTACAAACTAAAAATTATTCTAAATAGTACATAAAAAATTTAATTTCATTCAAACGAAAAATTTCAGTATTTCTAAAGCTTTTCCAATCTCTTCGTTCCTTTTCTTTTTTTAAATATTTCAGTTTTAGATTGTGTAGATTTAAAGTCGCAATGGTGCTATACAATGAGCAGAGCAGCTGGCGAAAGACTGGGGCTCCCCTGGAATCGCACTAGAGCTGCGAAGGGGGAAATTGGCAACGTCCTTGGATCTGCCCTTACATTAGGTCTAGAAACATACCATTAGAATTTTCATCCAGCGCAGAGGGGATAGCTCCACCTAGAGCTCCTCCAATCCGCGATTGTAATGAAATGCTCGCCCTCTGGTGGGCTAAGGTGAAATTATCACACCACTGATAGCTTTCACGCTGAAACAATGATAGAACAACAAGAAAGAACAATAATAAATACACGTGTGGCTATTATGTTTACTAACAACTGCAGTTGGGAAAGCGCCATCTATCGATCATTACAAACGCGGATACAGGCTGGCTCATCAGGCCTTTTTTTCCCCCTCTCAGCGATTGTTGCCCTCGCGGTCCGAATTTCAAGTGTTATCAAATCACATAAAATGAAGGTTTTGCAGCTGAAAATTGCTCAAATCATACCAGAAGTGCTTTTAGAACGTTTAGATTTCCAACAGAGGAAGAAAGGCGAAATTTTACGATTAGCTTTCAATCGCAAATATCATGAAGTGTAATGGGGAAATTGCACATTTTTCATTTTGACTTGTAAATGATAGAGCATGAAAATACAAACATTTTGATACCATTTTTATGCATATTTGAAAACCGGATGCTTTAATAAATTAACTTTAAAAGACGTAGTTCTCATGTTGGCGGGAAAACGCTGCGTCACGTGATAAAACCTATCGTGACGTCACTATCCATGAAATGAACTGCCGGCTGAATTTCTCCCTCTTGTATTGTAAAGAAAAATCGTGCATTCAGCGAAATTTTGTATTCTTTCTTTAAAAAAAATATTAAAACTATTTGAACTCATTAAACATCACTTCATTCTATAAATGACACCAAGTTTCAATGATATTTTTTTGTACTCGCCTGCTGTTATTAATCCAAATTAAACTATAATCGAAATAATAGTTGATCAATAGAATTTTCTTAAAGAATGTTTTTAGTATGCTATGCCAAAGATGTATCTTTTAAATACTTGTTTTGTTTCATTTTATTATGTTTTATAGATTTATTATTATTTTATTATTATTATAGACTGAGTACAGAAATAAAATATTGGGATTGAGTAATAATATTTAACTGAATAATATGCATATTTTCATTGCTTAAATAATCTAGAATAGTTTATGCTAAATTAACCTAAATTAGATTACTTTTATAATTATGAGATGCCAGTATATCTGTATATATATATATATATAACTTTTTTAATACATTTCAATATTATAACTTAACAATATTTCTATTAAAATAGCAGCTGAAAATTGTGAATAATTAAAAACATTATAGTGATGCAGTTTGAGAAATTGAAAAGTATTTAAGGAAAATTACATGCGCTTATCATTCTAAATAAATAAATTAAATTAAAAGAAGGTCTCCGTACAAAAATATTAATATTATTTATATATGTATATATATGTAGAAACGCGTTTAGTTATTTTTATAATGTAATTACTTTTTTATTTGGAAAAATTTAAAAATAGAAAGAACAGATTAATAGAAATAGAAAGTAATAATAATAACAACATTTAGCAATAGGAAAGATATAAAGTACTTTAAAATAAAATAAACACATGAAATATATGTTAAATGTAATAATACCTTATAAGTTATACATGATCTAGTTATAAATATGAATGGTATTAAATAATTAATTAAAAATTTGCAGTAAATTTCAGCAACCAAACGCTGGTGGACAATTGCTAAGGACGGATGACAATAACTAAGCTATTGTCATCCGTCCTTAGCAATTGTCCACCAGTCTCTCTCTCTCTCTCTATATATATATTAAATTCATTTATCAATGAAGCCTTAATGTAAAATCCAAATATGTTTAGAATATATCAGGGGTCGATCCAGGTAAAAACTGGGACCCATTTGCTTCCCCTTCACAAAATCCAAATATCTAAAATGGGCCCCTTTAGAAAATACAAATCCATAAAATGGGTCTCTTCACAAAATTCAGATTCATAACAACAGGCCTTTCTCAAGATTTATTTTTAAAAAGATGATGATTTTGTAAAAGTTTTCTACGTTAACAATATTATTTTTAATGAGTGTGTATACTTGGCTCAGTAATATGCTGTTGACTTGATAATGAACATTAGATAGAGTAACTTCTTAAGTGAAAGGTTTCGTGCGATAATTCTTTTTATTACAAAAAGAAATAAATTTTCACAAAATTATTTTTCACAAAAACGAGCCCCAAAAGTAAACCTGGAACAACCCTTGCATATACTATTACTGACGGTCTTCGCCTGCTTCGCTGGTCGTTAAATTTAATAAATTAACAAACAAAAAAAAAAAAAAAAAAAAAAAACTTTTATTTCTTTTATATCAATTCTATAAACAAAAAATAAATAAATAGATAATTAAAAAATAAATTCATGGAAATCGCTCTTAACATCGTTTTGGTTATTCGCAGCCTGCGGCAACTTCTTTCCCTCCAGTGTACCCTGCTTTTTTGGATCTGGGTTCTTATTGCCCGCAGCATTGTCTTTCGTGGGCACTTCAATTTGTGTACATATCAGGAGGCGAAAGCTGCTATTATTCAAAAACTAAGATTTTAAGGATAGCTGTATCTCAGCATCTATTAAATATACTTTAATTTTGGCACCATGTACTTTATTGCAATCACTTTTTCTGTTATATTACCATTTCATTTCGATTAGTACAATAAATAAATAAATAACAAAAGATTTTCCTTTCAAAGGCATTAAATAAATAATAAATAAGTTTTTATTAAACTTAAATTTTAATAAGACTAATCCTTTATGCGATATTAACATTTTCCCGATAAAAACATTTAATTATATTTTCCTTTTGAAATGAATTAATTAAATAAATAAATAGTTGTGTAACAGCCGTTGCTCATGTAAACAACGTAGAACAATATAATTCAAATAAATTTAAGAAAATTAAATGGAAAAATAAATGGATAAAATTGAAATATATATATATATATTACTTAAAAAATTATAAAAAGTAAACTTTTTTTTAATAAAATAAAATAAGAATAATAAATAAATAATGCAATTTGAAAATAACATTTTTTTTTTCGTTGCAAAAACATGAAGTAAATATTAAATACATAATTAATGACTTCTCTATAAAATAATCATATATAATTCATAAAATAACATAATTAAAAAATTCTGGTTAAAAAAAATAATAATAATAAAATAAATAATCAGTAAAATATATTTTTATGTACTATGAAATTTTAATGAATATTTTAATTATAATTAAATCTTTAAGCATACATTATGAAAAAAGAAATATTCTCACATACAAGCATCTAAAAAATTAGAGAAATGTAAAAAAATACTACTAATATATTAAAGCAATGCTAAAATTCTATTATGAAGACGTTTATAATTTTCAAAATATGAATACAGAACAAATCTAGATCGTTTAGCTTTAGCTACTCTTATATTTATGCGCTAATAAAATCGAGGTTTCTTCTCAAAAATGAGAATATGGAAAGAGCATCTATTTTCGGAACATTATCCGATTGCTCTTTTACAAATCCAAAATCGACATTATACAAATAAAAATAGAAATATATATATATATAAGATATAGTATAGTTATGGAAGGTTTAAGTTTTTTCCTACAAAAGGTAAAAATTTTAAGAATAAACTATAAAATACAGATTAGAATAGAGCGAACAAAAAGAAAAGCAAGCGGTAAAAGAGTGTAAGCATTCACACTTCGTGTACTGTGACGTCAACCCCCTCACGGAGCGTTTTCGGATCACGTGGTTTTGTTTTGGTTTTTAGCGATTTTAAAACGTTAATTAAAAGTTAATTTGAAATAATTTTACGATTTTAATTGGATTTTTCGGATTCCCAAGATTGATTTTATCGATTACAATTAAAAGAAATTGTTTTTCCTTCAGTGTGCAACTTCCCCATTATGATATGTTTTCTTGCATTTTTTGTATCAATTATTTGTTTTTCTTGCTGTTTGATTATCTACATGTTGTATTTTACAACCTACTCTACTTTTCAACGTGTATAAATATTTAAAATTAACTAATTTAACAGCAACAGTGATGGCTACTTTTTTAAAAGGTTATAAGAAAATTTCGTCAAATATTACCGCCAAACTTATGAAGCACTAACAATAATTCGCTCTTCCGTTTAGGAAAACTCGCCATTTTAGGCGATAAAGACGCCGAGTAATATTTCCGTCGCCAAGCTATATTTCCGTTGGGCAACAATGATCAGCTGTGAGTCAGCCTTTATTATAGGAGTCTTAGCTCCACCGTTTCGGTTTTCAGAGGTATTATTTGTACGGAAAGGAAAATAAAGGTTAGTTGGTTTTACGTCGCACTAGGGCTGCACTATAAGAATTGATCATCCCGCTAATTTCTTTAGGGATGATCTGGTGACAATTTTGATTCTCCTCGAAGGGGTGGTACCCCTCTTCACTAACCCTCCTGAGATATAATTTGGGAAAATAAAGGACATTGCAATTAGAGATGCAAGGCTTTCAAAACACCCGGTTTTTTCCCCTGGGAATTTAAGACAAAATTGGGAAATTTGAAATTTTCCCAAAACTGGGTATTTTGAAATTATGAATATTTTTATAACTTTTGTTAATTATTTAGCCTCCGATTTTTAAATTAACTTCAACTTTAATTCCTGCATAGATTTCCTTTTCGTTTCCCTTTCCCGCTAATTCGAGCATCTTCGATGTTTATTCCGAAAACGAAGAAAATAATTAATTATAATTATAATTTCTATAATTTAATTACAGTTTCTGTCATTATTCATTAATATTATTTTGTTATGTTCTTGAGATATCCTTTCCATTCTTAATGAGAATCAATAACATTTAATTTTTTTTATTCATAATTCGTTTATGAATGTACTATGAAACAATTAGAGAATTGGACTTAAGATTTTAACAAACAAACCCAACTAAATTTATATTTCATTAAACTCAAATGAAGTATTTAAGAAATTAGTTTGTTACCTGATAATTTTTAAATTGTTTCTCTTCTTCCTTTTTTTTATTTTCAATTACAAATAATAATAATAATAATAAGAAGAAGAATTCTTAAATTTAATCTGTTTTAGGGAAATACATAAGTATTTTAATGAAATTTTAATTTTCCGACTGAGTGAAAATAATGACTGAACCGGGAGTCGAACCCCGGAACTTTGACTTACAAGGTCAAGGCTCTACCAATTGAGCTATCCAGGCCGACAACCGGTCAGCATTACTCACTCAGACAACCTTTAGTCAGAAAACACCATTAAACAATGGGAGAAAGAAATACAGTTTTTTATTTATTTCTCCCATTTACAATTTTTCCGGGGTTCGACTCCCGGTCCAGGCATTATTTTCACTCAGTCGGAAAAAAATAATTTCATTAAAATATGATTTTCTTCCAATCAGTTGATTGTGATTTTGATAAAAAATACATAAGTAATTCGAAAATTTTACCCACTTGTGTTAGAAATGCAGAAACTTTTTTTTTTTTTTTTTTTTTTTTAATGCATAAAAATCAGAAAAACAATATGTGTATAAATTTTCATAAAAAAAAAAAAAAAAATTCATTGTAGGAAATTTAACATAAATTTTTTATTAGCTCTAGTTAGAAATATTTATGAAAATAACTTGTAAAAGAAACTATACCACTGTAGTAATTGCATAAAATGTCATCCCTTCTTTTTAAAAACCACTTCATTATTTTAAATAATTCTTTAAAAATAGAAATTTTTAAAGTTTTCAAACCTTAATTATTTCTCTTCTCAAACTATTACAGGATTATGTACATTGGTTTTTTTAATCCTTTAGCTTGTATAATATGGAAATTGTATCTAACATTGTACCGATATATTTATCTTAAGTGCTAATTTAATAAAGAAAGCTTAAGTTTCTTTTCAAATTATCATTTGGCTGCAGTTCTGATAAATTGAAAATAAAATGATAAATTAAAATAATGTTATAAGCTTATCAGCATATCAAAGTCCTTAAAATTGCCATTTATGTTAAGTAAACAACTTATTATTTGCTTTAGAGATTTATAATTTGTTTTTTCCCCTCAAAATTCCCAAATTTTCCAGTTTTTTCCCCAAAACTCCCGGGTTTTTCCCCTTGGTTTTAAATTCCCGGGTTTTTTGTATCTCTAATTGCAATATTATGTACACCAGCCATTCTTATCCTTAATATGTATACATTGGTCTTATAGCTGGTTCGAGCACTTCAGTTACGAGCACGATTAAATGACAATAGAGCAGTTGCAAACAGCTGATAACAGCATGGCAACGTTGACAGCTTGCCCTCCGACATTGGTTGCCATGCGCCGTTGCCATGGTGATATGAGCTGTTTTTAACTGCCATTTGCTTACTGTGCTGAAAATGGCTTCTATTTATTCCCACGAGGAGTTGACTGTCCTCCATCTACGTCACTCTGACGTCATATGAAACTTCTGTATTGGATGGAGTCAAGCAAAAGACTAAGGAAAGAGGTATGCATTTCTTGATATATTTTGTTGTTTGTTGTGTTTGACATTACTCATAAAGCATTGAATGTAATATTTATGAAATGTAGAATGCGATATATGTGAGACTTTTTGAAATTTAACATAATATAGTGATCTTTAAGGTATGACGGTTACTGGTGTCTATTTTCACATTTTACCAGTGTTCTTGGCGAACGCTGGTGTTTTAACATTTTAGATAACTGGGTAACTTTTTTTTAAAATTAAAAATACTATATTTTCGTTTAGAATTATGATGGTGTAATTTTTATTTCAACTGGACTACCGCACTACCAGCATCAGTAGTCGCCAGGGGTATTAGTAAATGTAACAAACGTATTTTGATCCCAAGAACATGACCTTGTAACTTTTGTTTTTAGCCAGTATAATTACGGTCAGTCAGGAATAAGTTCGAAACTTTGAATAAACACCATAAAATGAAAGAACTTGCAACAATTGTTTCGGGTCGAAAGAAAGCACGACCCTTCGTCGGGCGAATAAAATAGACACGAGTGCTGCAAATAAAGCAGCACTCGATCCTGCTTGTTCGCCTGACGAAGGGCATGTTCTCTTTTGACTCGAAACAACTGTTGCGAGTTCTTACAAATCATGATATTTATTCAAAGTTTTGTAGTACTTATTACTTTTAAACGTCAGTTCTGTGGTACAGCTAATCAGGGTATTTTTAATCTACTAGAGCTAACATCGAACCATCTACAATTTTTTATTGCATTTTGCTGGGAAAAGTAAACTAACGCACATAATCATATTTAATTATTGTGAGTCTGTATATAGTTTTATTTTTTAATTTAGAAAAAAAAAATGGTACAATCAATTGGTACATCCAGCTACGGTATTTTAAATTTTTATGATGTCCTGTTACTGCCAAGATGCCTTTAAATGATATTTTGAAGTTTGTTCATATTAATTAGTTTCCTCAATTTGTAAACATCATTTAAGTATTTTATTATGCATCTATATTAATAAAATCAGACTTTTGTCTGTAAATTTGTCAGAATCGAAAATTTTTGCGATATCTTCACGTTTCACACACCATGAAAGCCGAAAATGACTTCAGAAAATTTTGTCTGTGTGTGTGTGTGTGTGTGTCATCGTGTCTGTATGTCGCTTTTTTTGTCCAGGCATCACTTGAGAACGGCTGGACGGAATTCAACGGCGCTTGGCAGAAAGTTAGATCTTTACCTAACTTAAAATTATATCTATCAATTTTTCAGAAATTCCCCCACGTTCCCCCCTGGGGGGGGGGAAAAGACAAAAACACGTTTGTCCGGGTATCACTTGAAAACGGATGGACAGAATTCAACGGCGCTTCGCAGAAATTTAGGTCTTTACCCAACTTAAAATTATATCTATCAACTTTTCAGAAATTCCCCCACAAAAGACAAAAACATGTTTGTCTGGCTATTACTTAAGAACAGCTGGACGGAATTCAACGTCGTTTAGCAGGAATTTAAGTCTTTACGCAAATTAAAAGTATATCTATCAGTTTTTCAGAAATTTCTCAACGTTCCCCCGTTGTTGGGGGGGGGGGGGGGGGCAAAAGACAAAAAGACGTTTGTCCTGATATGACTTGAGAACGGCTAGACAGAATTCAACGGCACTTCGCGGGAAATGAGGTCTTTATCCAACTTAAAATTATATATATCAATTTTTCAGAAATTACCTCACGTTCCCCCCTGGGGGGAAAAAGACATAAACACGTTTGTCCGGGTATCACTTGAGAACGGATGGACAGAATTCAACGGCGCTTCGCAGAAATTTAGGTCTTTACCCAACTTAAAATTATATCTATCAACTTTTCAGAAATTCCCCCACAAAAGACAAAAACATGTTTGTCCGGCTATTACTTAAGAACAGCTAGACGGAATTCAACGGCGTTTAGCAGGAATTTAAGTCTTTACGCAACTTAAAATTATATCTACCAGTTTTTCAGAAATTCCTCCACGTTCCCCCGTTGTTGGGGGGGGGGGTGGCAAAAGACAAAAAGACGTTTGTCCTCATATGACTTGAGAACGGCTAGACAGAATTCAACGGCACTTCGCGGGAAATGAGGTCTTTATCCAACTTAAAATTATATCTATCAACTTTTCAGAAATTCCCCCACAAAAGACAAAAACATGTTTGTCCGGCTATTACTTAAGAACAGCTGGACGGAATTCAACGGCGTTTAGCAGGAATTTAAGTCTTTACGCAACTTAAAATTATATCTATCAGTTTTTCAGAAATTCCTCCACGTTCCCCCGTTGTTGGGGGGGGGGGGGTGGCAAAAGACAAAAAGACGTTTGTCCTCATATGACTTGAGAACGGCTAGACAGAATTCAACGGCACTTCGCGGGAAATGAGGTCTTTATCCAACTTAAAATTATATCTATCAACTTTTCAGAAATTCCCCCACAAAAGACAAAAACATGTTTGTCCGGCTATTACTTAAGAACAGCTGGACGGAATTCAACGGCGTTTAGCAGGAATTTAAGTCTTTACGCAACTTAAAATTATATCTATCAGTTTTTCAGAAATTCCTCCACGTTCCCCCGTTGTTGGGGGGGGGGGGGGGGTGGCAAAAGACAAAAAGACGTTTGTCCTCATATGACTTGAGAACGGCTAGACAGAATTCAACGGCACTTCGCGGGAAATGAGGTCTTTATCCATCAACTTTTCAGAAATTCCCCCACAAAAGACAAAAACATGTTTGTCCGGCTATTACTTAAGAACAGCTGGACGGAATTCAACGGCGTTTAGCAGGAATTTAAGTCTTTACGCAACTTAAAATTATATCTATCAGTTTTTCAGAAATTCCTCCACGTTCCCCTGTTGTTGGGCGGGGGGGGTGGCAAAAGACAAAAAGACGTTTGTCCTCATATGACTTGAGAACGGCTAGACAGAATTCAACGGCACTTCGCGGGAAATGAGGTCTTTATCCAACTTAAAATTATATCTATCAACTTTTCAGAAATTACCTCACGTTCCCCCCCCCCCCCCTTGGAGGCAAAATACAAAAACACGTTTGTACGAGTATCACTTGTGAACGGCTGGACGGAATTCAATGGTGCTTCATTTAGGTCTTTACCCAACTTAAAATTATATCTATTAACTTTTCCGAAATTACTCCCCTTCCCCCCTTCCCTGGGGGAGGCAAAAGACAAAAACACGTTTGTAAGCATAACTCGGCTCCTAATTATTTCACAGTAAAGAAATTGCACATGGGGAGACAAGACATGAGTACAAATAATACATTACCTGCATTTAAGAATTTTCGATTTTTAAGGGAGGTGGAAAATATTGAAAGTTCCTGATTTTTGAGTACAGTCGGTAACAAAAGTGTCCGAACACTAGCAAAAATTCCTATGTAAAAAAAATACACTTCATACGGTTCTGTTAAATAAATCCTTATCGAATCATGTTCTTAGACTGACTAAGAAGACGATTCGACAAGGATTTATTTAACAAAACCGTATGAAGTGTACTTTTTTTACATAGGAATTTTTGCTAGTGTTCGGACACATTTGTTACCGACTGTAGACCTCTACCAAAAATGGAACAAATGTATTGAAAAAAGGCTATGTGACTTCCTTGGGATATTTCCAAAAACACATTTTTTTTTTTGGGGGGGGGGGTTACGAGGGGGCAAACTCACCCTTTTTAGCGCTAAATTTGTCCTGAGAAATCTATGGGATCTGCGGTCACGAAATTTGGTGCGTAAATTGTTTATATGTATCCGACCCTTATTGTAACGGGATTTTTCGGAATCTCCCCTTACCCCCTTGGTGTCGAGAGGGCTATAAACACGTGTAAAAACGCGTTTTCCCGTTTGAATTCGCCTTAAATTACATTAGGTTGGCGAACTTTGATGTGTGGATGTTGATTAGGTGTACGCATTATGTACTTTGTCGAGATTTTGCCAAACTTCGAACTTAGCCACTGGGGAAGGGGTAGTAAGAATCTGGTAAGTTGCTGCCGAATTCAGTGGCAACACGGACTCCTCACGTTGCGAGCGAGAAAAATCTCTACCGAACCCAGTGGGAACTTTAACTCGGGTTAATTAATAACGATATGGGATTTTGACGACTCATTTAAGTATAGTTCTCAGTGAAGCGGGCAAAGCCTGCTAGTCTATATATATATATAAATGAATGTTTGTCTGTATGTCCTTTATAAAATCGTAAACGGCTTGACCGATTTCGATCATTATTTTTTTGTTTTTTTCCTTATAGGTCAGGGATGGTTTAGGGAAAAAAAAATTGAAAAAATTCGCCCCCCAAGGGGGGGGGGGCAAAACGTGAATTCAAAAAATCCTTCATATCTCAAATAAAATATAGCTAATATAAATGTCTAAAAACTAATTTCTGGAATTTTCGAAATTCGTCCCCAAGGGGGTGCGGGGGGGGGGGGCAAAACGGGATTTCACATGCGTAAAACGCGATTTCGCATAATCCTATATATCTCAAATAAAAAAACAGATATACGTGAAATTTTTGCTATAAAATATAGTTAATACAAATATCTAAAAACCAATTTCTGGAATTTTAAAAATTCAGCCCCCAGGTGGGGCAGCAGGGGCAAAAACAATTAGAAATACAGTTAGGCCTTTCAAAATTGGTACAGATAGGTTTCAATAGCCTGCAAGTCGAATGGGGATATTTTCGAAAGTGGAAAGTTATTAGGAGGAGAGAGGGGGGGCAAAAAAAATAAAAATAGAGTTAGATCGTTCAAATTTTGTATATAAAGGTTTTCGATACTTACAAATCGATTGCGGATATTTTCGAATTTGTAAAATTATTAGGAGGTGCGGGAAGGGGGGGGGCTATGGGCAAAAACAAATAGAAATACAGTTAGGGCATTCAAAATTGGTACAGATACGTTTTAAAGGCCTGCAAGTCGAATGGGGATATTTTCGAAAGTGTAAAGTTATTAGGAGGGGCAAGAAGGGGGGAGGGGATGGGGGGGGAATAAAAATAGAGTTAGATCGTTCAAAATTGGTACACAAATGGTTTTCGATACTTAAAATCGAATGCGGATGTTTTTGAATTTGTAAAATTATTAGGAGGGGCTATGGGCAAAAACAAATAGAAATGCAGTTAGGCCGTTCAAAATCTGTACAGATTGGTTTTGGAGGCCTGCAAGTCGAATGGGGATATTTTCGAAAGTGTAATGTTATTAGGAGGGACGGGAGGGGGGGCGAAGGGGGAAAATAACAGAAATAAGAGTTAGAGCATTTTGGGAATTTTTTCCGAAGGCAGTGAGAACCCGGTGCGACTTTTCATAATCAGATTTTGTTTCGCTTTTTTTTTTCACGTGATAAAAATTAATGCAATTTTGAGAATTCAGTAATTATAGTGATTCATTTAAAAATAGGGTCCAGCGAAGCGGGCGAAGCCTGCTAGTTTTACATATAAAAATGTTAATTTTTGATTGCGACTAATTATTATTATTAATTTACGTTTGGAAAGCAATAAAATACAGAGGCTTAACTTCATTTTCAGCATAACATTGAGTCGGTTCAAAGTAATGCCAATGTTTTTTTGTTATACTAACTAGTGGATCTGCAGATCAGGAGCCTCAACGTCCAATTTGCATCACGCATTATTCAACAGATCATTTTTATTTATTCCTTATCATATAATACATATATACCGGGTGATTCAAAATAGATGTTACAGCGGTTATCTCGTAAACTAAGAAAGATAGAAACATATTTTCAATTACAAAATATGTGCAAATTAAGAGTAGATTTCAGATAAGGCATTTTTTTGTACAAGGGGCTGTACACATATTAAAATACGAAAATCAATTTTATACGGCCCTTCCAATCATATAACTTATGTTTAGAAAAACAGTCTCCTCGCTGTAAGGGAAAAAAATAATCAAATCATCTCTCTAAGTCAAAATCTCGCTGCGTTATTGTAATTTGAAAATGATGACTTATACCACTTTATTTTCAATTTCGGCATCTATTTTTCGATGCCGAAGGGCTCGCTTTAGGGGGTTATCTATGACATGAGAAAAATTAAAAAAAGATCCTTCATTTTAAAATAGCAACTAAAATCATTCAAACACATGAAATTAACAGTTTTAAGAATTTAATGCAAATTTATTTCATTCCGTATTGCTAAAAATTTAATAGTTAAAATTTCTTAGGGGTCACTTGCAAATTAAAACACGTTAAGAGAGGAAGAAAATTAAAAAACTAGCAAAACAGTGTGAAATTTTCGCACTTTTCTTCTTTTTACCACTTTCCATCATTGTTGAAAAATTTTAATGACATCGGCTCTTTAACAATTCCAACAAGGTTGAAAAATGTAATGACTTCGGTTTGTCTCTCTGTCCATCCGTCTTTCTGTCTGTCCGCACTCTAACTCCTGTGAATATTCATGGAATTTCTTGAAACTGATATATATTATTTGACTTCACTATCGGACGTTCCTTATTGAAAATGGAGTGAATACCTCTGCTAGCCTGTGTGCAGGGGCACCCGAAAGTATTCCAAAGCATTCTGTTCTATGAGAGGTATTTTTATAAATCATATTTTAATGCCTTTAATTTACGCATATATTAATAAAATTGAAATATGTTATTCAAGTTTACTATTGAATATTTTCTATAGAAAATGGAGTAAATACCATTACTGGTTTCTATACAGGGACGCCCGAAACTATTCCAAAGCACTGAGTTCTATGAAAGATATTTCTATAAACCAAATTTTAATTACTTTGCCTAAATCTTAATGAAATTGAAATATGTTATTCATATGCACAAAAGAATGCTTTCTATAGTGTACAGTCCGATAAGGTACAGTACGATTAGCGTTAGATTTACAGGGCACACAAAAATATTCAGTTACGTTAACGGTTATTATTGGACATTTGCTGGAATTGCATTTTTGTTTACATTAAACGTTTTCCAGCAATTTTTAACTGTGAATATGATTTCAATTTGCATATTTTTTTGTCTGACTTTCCATCTGTCTATCTGTCCGTCTGCCCGCCCCCAGCATCCGTAAATATCTTCAGAAAATTTAAAAAATGATATATGTTATTCAGGTTTGCTATGGAATATTCCCTATTTAAAATGGCATTAATTGGTTTATGTTCAGGGATGCACAAAAAATGCCAATGCATTGCGTTTTGGGTCAGACATTCTTATGAATTACATTTAAAAAACTTTCTACTGTAAAATTCATAAATAAATTAATATTTATTGTTAATATTGTAAAATAATTTTTTGCGAAGGATATGATATGGTATTGATGTATAATTCTATGTCGGGGGGGGGGGGGTTTACTGCCCTTCTGCTTAATTATAGTGCCTACACTTATTAAAACAAAAATCAAGTCTGTTATTAATTTCCTTGAAACTTACAAATCTTGATCAACTTTTAAAGTTAATTTAATTCACCGAAGCGGGGAAGCCCGATTCCTCCCTGGAAGATAAAAATTGTGATGGCATGTCTCCGGACCATCCCTACGGGTGCGTCCCCGATCGTCGCCAATTATCCATAGCGCAGCACTGGTTAGACGTTAAGCCCAATCTACCTACCTACCTACCTACAACCATGGATCATATTTTAATTTTCCCGTGTAAAATGATTTCATGACAGAAGATCAACGTCATAAGAGAAACTTTTTTTCAAGGTGGCAAATAGAACACCTTTATAAACACGTCGTATTTAATTAATAACTTCGTTAACTGAAATGATAGAAATTACTAAACAGCTGATATGTCTTCCTTGGAGTGTTTGGAACACATTGATACCTCTCATAATGCGAAGAACCCTGCCCTCCGCTAGAAGAAGCGGTCGCAGACAAAAAAATTTGACGCTAGCGACAATAACTTTTTTTTTTTTAAGAGATTAACTTAATCTATATATATAAACGGCTAAGAGTTTTCCTTAGACTCTGTTTGTTTGTGTGCGGACGCACCGAGAAAAACAACAACAATAATAATAATAATAATAAAAAACGGAAAAAGGGAAAAATAAATTAGAAATATCTGTCGTATGGTTACAAATAAGGTACCAAATGAATGCGACGATTTTTCTGAATTCGACGGAGTAAAAAGCTTATCGATCAGACAATTAGATCTTTAAAAATCTGGTGTGAAACAACCACACGACTTCCATTACCCGCTATTACATGTATTATATGCATTTTTGAGAGATAATGTGATCAGAAAACATAAAAGTGATCTAAAGAGAAAATCGTTAGAGCCGTTTTTGAGATACCAACTTTTACAAAAAATCAATTATTGACCGGAAAAAAATAATTACATACAAAAGCATATTTAAAAGTGAGTTAAAATGGCGAGTTTGAAAAAAATCCGTACAACCGTTTTTAAAGGAACGCCTTTGCGAGGCCTGAACTTGAGCTATTTATACAGGACGCCTATCAATTTTCCTGAACTAACCAACTATATCATTCGAAAGGACATCTAATAGAGTGTTTATATAGCAAGTTTGAAGAAAATCGTTAGAGCCGTTTTTGAGATAAGGACTTACGGTCCCACTTCCGGTTTCAGATGTCCCACTTCCGATTAAACTCAATTATTGACAGGAAAACAATAATTACATACAAAAGCACATTTAAAAGTGAGTTAAAATGGCGAGTTTGAAAAAAATCCGTACAACCGTTTTTAAAGGAACACCTTTGCGAGGCCTGAAATTGAGCTATTTATACAGGCCGCCTATCAATTTTCCTGAACTAACCAACTATGTCATTCGAAAGGACATCTAATAGAGTGTTTATATAGCAAGTTTGAAGAAAATCGTTAGAGCTGTTTTTGAGATACGGACTTACGGTTCCACTTCCGGTTTCCGATGTCCCACTTCCGGTTTTTCAATTTTCACCAAAATTTGGAAATTTCATCTGTACACCAGTCGTATTTCAATTCTAAAGTTTCGTAGATCTATCTTTATTAGTTTCTGAGCTATAATAGCCAGAAGATTCTCCACATACATACATACATACATACACACATACATACATACACACACACATACATACACACTGACCACTTGCCAAAAATCACTTTTTTGGACTCAGGGGACCTTAAAACGTGTAAATCAGGTGAAAACCCGATATCGAATTTTCAGACCGAATACAATACTTCCATTACCTACGGTAGTAGGGTAATGGAAGTAAAAATTAATTAAAGTATCAAAATAACAACTTGGTAATAGCTTAAAATTAGACATTTAAATTTTTAATTGTTGCCAAAAAAAAAAAAAAAAAAAAAAAAATCAGCATAAAATGAAATATGCTTTCACGCGAAAAATAAAAATTTATAAAGCATTAAATTTGTTCATGCATATGAAAAAATAACTGATGACTTTATGACTTTAAAATAAAATAATACTAATAAAAATCTAGCTTAATTCTTCGGAATTTTGTTTCATAACTTTTTTTAATGTACCTTAATTTTATTTATTTATTTATTTACTTTTTTTTTTTGTGTGTGTGTCTAAATAGTATGTTTTTGGAATGAGTCACGCTTGGCATAAAAGCTAATTAGCATTGTTTTAAAGAGCTTTACTTAATCCTAGGTAATTTTTGAAATTTTGATGCTGAAATAGACTGGGCATTTTTCGCCAAGGAGTCTAACGTTCGCGAAAGAAACTTTAAATTGAAAAATAGAAAAGAAGGAAAAGAAAAGTAAGAAACAGAAAAAATAATCGCATAAATGGGCTCTTCTCACCGTCGTCTGCTCAATCACGTGATAGAGGAAAACGAATAATCGAATTCTGAGAATCGAATTCAATTAAATATTGTTCTTAAGAACAAAAATTTTAATATTTAATATAAAATAAAATAAAAGTAATATTGTGCATTTGTAAACAGTAGAATAATTGTATTTGTAAATTTAATAATTTTTAAAAAACATTTTATGTGTTTATTTATTTTTACCTATAAGAATCGATTTTTGTATATTGTAGTGTAACTGTAACATTAACTGATCTAGCAATAAATAGAGTTTTAACAACCACGTGACTTTCTTCTTAGGAACCGTACTTTGCTGAAGGACAGCGCTAATTTTTCCATGCCTTTGGAAGCGTAGTAGTCGGATTTTTTTATGCTTTTACAAATACATTTACAACACTGTGTTACAATAAATTTGTAACACTATTCCGCAATGATAAAATGGGTCAGTGGGGTCAACTGTCCCTCAGCAAACATGCTCGTGACGTCATCTGTTAGAACTCTATAATAGCTTCTTGTGGAATGTTTACGGATTATAATTTGAAATTTTAAAATGTTTTCATTTAATTTAATTGCATAAAGATGTTACAACAAGTTAATTAACTTAGTTACTGGTCTAAATGAATTTACGCAGTACGATATTGCACTGTCACTGATTTAAGTACCAAAAACCAGAGTATTAAACATGTTCTTCATGAACATTAATAACAAACATAAACTAAATGATGATTGTAAATGTATACGGCAAACAAAACATGATGAATAATGATATAAAATGAATTGAAAATGATGATGTATAAAAAATAACACAGATTAAATACGATTGATCAAAAATAAGAATAGAAAATATGTTATTTCAGCAATCGCTATAGATAAACAAGACTTTGTCTGCTATTTGTTTTTCCTCTATCATGTGACCTCTGACGTCAGGTGGGAAGAGTCCATCATGTATTTTTGTCTAAAGTGGCGATAAAAATTCAAAACTCGCCAAGGGAAGTTATATTAAACCTGTACCATGATCAGGTTTATATATTTAATTATTATTATTTTTCTATATACCAACTACTATTAACTAACTCAACTGCTATTATAACCACAAAAAATTGTCTCATGCGTTAGACGTAGCCGATCATAGCATATTGTAATATTATGTTTGGCGTGAAATTTTGTGGTTGATCAAATAAATCAAATAAATGTAGAAAATAACGTGAAAGAATCTGTTCGGCGATCTTTTTAGTGATAAGATCTACACTACCTTTATGTATATAGTATACATATATATACAAACAGATATAGACAGACAGATAAAATGGGGGGTTGAGGGGGGAGGCAGCAGTCCCCCTCAGAAACGTATTTATTTATATAGAGAGTTAATCATTTATATGTATAGATACATATATATATATATATATATATATATATCTATAAAAGATTTTATAAGTCCCGAAAAAAAAGTTATAATAAACAAAATACATTTAATTATTTGCGCATAAGCAGCATATTGAATTTAAATGTAAATATAAAGCGAAGAATTTAATAACGTTATAAAATTTAGCAATTAAAAGAGGCATGATAATACCAACAACACAGACATTTAATTGTTACTGTTAATGAATCATAGAAAAAATAAGTGCTAACATTTAAATTAAATTACAATAACTATTATGCGTATGTTGTTGGTATTATCATGTATTTTTTAATTGCTAAATTTCATAACGTTATTAAATTTCTCACTTTATACGTATTTATATATATATATATATATCTGAAGAAAATTTCTTCAGATATATTGATGATTTAATTGTTTTTAACTGTAATTGTTTCGAAAATACTTCTGGAAAAATATATCCTAAAGAATTAATTTTAAACCGTACAGATACTGATAAAATTTCTTTCCTAGATTTAAATATAAAGAGGAATGAAGATAAATGGCTCATTGGATTATATGATAAAAGAAAGGATTTTAATTTTAAAGTTAATAGTCTTACTAATTGGTTTTCAAATATTAGTAGAAAAGTTTTAAGAAATATTATGTTCGCACAGCTTAAAAGAATTCGTACTATTTGCAATAATGAAGATGATTTAAAATATGCTCTTGAAGACTTAAAATGTACCTTGCAAATTAACTGTTACCCGTCCCAATTTTTAACTGTGAATTTCCAGAGTTTTCCTATCTCGGCTTGTTCTACTTCCTCATTCAAGGGCGATATTTAAGTATCGATGAGTAGCCCCGTCGGCCGAAGTTAGTTTGTTTTCCAGATGAAGGATTGTGTTTTTATTTCATTTTATACTTTCTTGTTAACCTTCAGTAATTCTTTATTGTATTGTATATTTTTTAAATGAATTGATGTAATTTTGTGGCTTTTGCAATTTGATAATTTTATAAAAAATTTTTAGTAGTTTTATACATTATATGTATGTTTGATTTCTCTTCAGTTATTGGTGGTTTTCTGTTTGGTGAGAAGTTGGGGGCTAAGGATAGTTATTAGCTTATAGCTACTGTCCTTTCAGAAACTTCTCGTTCACCCCTACACTGAGGGGCCTCCCTAATGAAGATCTCAGTGCTTTTGGGGTTTAATGTCATTCATTTGTTTATATATTTCTTCATTTATATTTTCCTACATCTAAGTTTTTCATTTCCTTTCGCTGCAATTTTGCGCATTGGTTTGTAATTCTCCTTTTGTTTTTTTCTAATCTGTAAAACTTATATATTTATAAATTCATGTCAATAGTTTTCTATATATATATATATATATATATATATATATATATATATATAGTTATATTAAATGGTATGGAATACTAATTATACTAAATGATATGTAATAAATAAAAATGACCAGCTTGATAAAGAGTGATGCAAATAGCACGATGAGGAACCTGATCTGCAGATCCATTAGTTTAAATTTTTAAGTCTCCATTTCTTTTTATATAATCACCACGTAACGAGTGGAGGCTGTAAGGTCTACTTAATATTGTTATAGTTCAATGACTATGCATGCAATTTTTTTAAATTCTAAGACAATAATTTTCGAAAAAGAATTATAATGACCATCTCCTCAAATATTTTCATTTGTTTTACTCATTATGTCTTTTTAAAATGGTGGCGGCTGTGTAAGGATTTTAAGACCGTCTGTCTGCGCCGGGAACCTAGGTCTGAGAAAAAAATTCCTTGCTTTTTTTAAGGGCCCACGCGAGTATTGATAAAAATTACGGCGCTGTTGTGTTGTCATATGGATTAAGGTCTAATGTTTGCGCAAAGGACCTAGGGTAGAATGCCTTCCGAGGTGGTCTTGTTAAGCGGTCCGACCCGTATTCACACTAGTTTCGGAGAAAACTATAGAAAACTCTGATCGATTAGACCGAGGACAGCGATTTAGGGTCGAACCTGGCACTTTCCGTCTACCAACTTTGACCGGACTCGGCTATTGATTGAATTCTTTTCAAAACACATGTAACATGTTAGTTTCTTTATCATTAATGATTGTTTTACATTAAACACTTTTAATGCAACACGATAATGTTGTAGGAGGATCTTTTTAGATAGTCTAGAAATGGAAAGGCAGAAACAGATGTTAATACTACTAAGACTACGAAACCGTATCATTTAAAGTGACATAAAGCGACTGGTAAAATTACTTTCTAATAAGCAAAATTATGCGATCTATTTGATTAATTTGTATTATACATATGGTATTAAAAAAAAAAAAAAAATAATAATAAAAAAAAAAACTGGTTGGCATAGGTGGACTCTGCTTAGTTCCCCATCATATTTATGTTCTCATAAATTTCTAGTGCGAGACATGTTATAATCATGTTAAAAGAAATGAATTTGACGAAAGCTCGATACAGTGACAGAATGAAATCTCCGCCTAATAGGCTATCCACCGTTCACTTCGATATATTTATCTTATTCTAATCTATTAATTTATTTTATCCGGGTCAATTCCGTTGTTTAGTTCTCATGCCACTATTTCCAGTGCAATAATCCTCAAAATTCATATATGAAAAATTTACAATTTCACTATGTTGATAAAATCGTAAATTACGAATAATTTACGAAATTTTCCTCTTAGAATATTTGTATTCAATCATGTTCAAACAAATGTCATAAATGTAATTTTGAAGTTGTCTAATGTATTTATGATCCTCAAAATGGAAGTTTATGCTCAATTTTGCCTTATTCTGACATGTTAAGTAAATCGTAAATTCCAAATAACTTACGAATTTTTTAAACTGGAAAAATCATAGTCTATGATATTCATGCCAGTGTCCTAAATAATATTTCAAAAGTAGTCTGACATCTTTGCGATGAAAATATCTCTCAAAATTGACGTTTATGTGAAATTTTGCCCTATGCTGCCATGTTAAGAAATTCGTAAATTTCCAATAACTCGCGAAATTTTCAAAGTAGCATATTTATAGTTACCGATGTTCATTCCGGCATCAAAACTGATATTTTAAAACTCGTCTGACATTTTTACAGTAAAAAGTTTCCATTTAATGCACGTTTAAGTGAATTTTTGTCCTATTCTCCCATGTTAAGAAAATCGTAAATTTCTAATAACTTACGAAGTTTTTAAATTCAAATGTTGCAAATGAATAGGGTTCTTGCCAGTACCGAAAGTAATATTTTAAAACTGATCTGACCTCTCTGCGATCATTTGTTTGTGAGATATCGTGTTAACAGACTAACGGAGTAACGGACTAACACACGAACAGACACCCTACAAATTTTGTCATTTTCGGATTCCTCACACCTGAAAACGTATAAAAAATTCAAAAAACCGAGGTCGAAATTTTTCACGATTACCTAAGTTCCCCATACCTATAGTATGATGGGGAACTAATAACAACTTCATAAATTTTTGAGCTGAAAATAGATTACTCACTAAAATTCTGTCTACGCCTTAAAATATTTCGTAAATTTCTCCCCTTTTGTAAATCATGACACACACTTTAAAACAAGGGCCTATTTTAATGAGGATGTTAGGATGTTAGTTTATATTTATGTTACCAAAAGTGTGTCACAAAGTGCTCACTCACTTTTTCTGTACAGAATATATTTCAAAGTTTGTAAAACATATAATTACATTATTGTTAAAAAATAGATAAATAAATTTAAGAAAATATTTTTCTTTTATTAATTTTATATTAATAAGAACGGAAAATATTTAGTGCTGCCATCTGTGATCAACTAACTTAAATTAGAAACTTCGAAAGATAAAATATTTCTGAAAAAGGATAAAGGATTCCTCTGAATCTGGTGATCCATTAAATAAATAAATGTATATATATAATATGTATTATATATATATATAAATTTGGGTTTATAAAGAAAATACCGTTTGATTACATAAATACTTTTAAACTTTAACAATTTGCATGTGATTTAAGAGAATTTTAGTTTATTGATTGTTATCTGATAGTCTCCGTATTTTAAGCAAATTTTTTGAAAAGGAAAACATAGAATTATTATTATTATTATTATTTTTAAGACTTGATTTGTTTTCTTATTTATTTTTTGTTCTAATTTTATTATTAGGTATATAGATGGATAGGTATTATTAGTAAGATAATAATGTATAATCACTACGTCCCTTATATATTTCGAATTTTTTTTATTTTAATAACAACGACAACAACAATAACAGTTTAATAATAATAATAAATTCAAACAAACATTTCGAAATTTTTCTTAACATGTAATTGTCCTTTCTAAAATTAAAAAATTTTAATTAGATAATCGTAAATAAAATACCTATGACAAATAAAAAGACAAAAATCATTAAAATGAAAGCAATACAATTTTATGAAGGAACATGATGCTTTTTCTCAGATATTCTTTTGAAATCTAGAAAAATATAACTAGAAAGTTTTTTCTATACTTTTTAAAATGCTTTGCATGTGATGGTATTTATAGTTCAACTTTATTGTGTTTTAACTATATATTTTATATATTTTAAAGGTAGGTAGGTATTCGGATGTTCATAAAAAAAATTTAAAATATAGAAAACAACGTTAGGGATCTTAGTACTTTCTAGGAGGGGAAAATAAATGTATTATAAATATTATAAATCGTCTCCCGTCTTTTTCTTTGTTTTTCATTTTTTTTTTTTTTTTTTTTTAAATAAAATATGCTTCTACATTTATTTTCTAAATAATATTTAGTGTCTATAAAGGAATAATATAATTTTTTCAACTGAATTCTCCTCGTAATTAGATGCTGTTAAACATAAAAATTGATAGTAATAAAAAAAAAAAAAAAAAGTTTCTGTTCGTGGAAAAAAAAAAAAAAAAAATCTGGTGTGAAACAACCACTACACGCATTATATTCACTTTTTGGAGATAATGTTATCAGAAGACATAGAATTGACCTAACGAAATAGATACCTAAAAATTTTCCGGTAACAGAAAGTTAATACACGCATAAAAACATAAAACAGAGTTTACACAGCGATTTTTTTTTTTTTTAAGAAAAAGAAATAAAAAGAAAATTGTAGAGTTATTTATTTATTTATTTATTTAAACACCAATTTCCGAGATTTAAAACTTATCTATCTGATCAGGATGACTATTAATTTTCCTGCGATAACCAAGTAAAGCATGAGAAAAGATATCCAAAATGGGTTTATGTAACAATTTTCAAGAAAATCGTTAGAGCCGTTTTTGAGATACCGACCTTTACCAAAGCTTGGCAAAATTGACTGTTGTCCAGAAAACAACAATTACATGCAAAAGGATATTTAAAAGAGGGTTAATATGGCAAGTTTGAAAAAAAAAAAAATCATACAGCCGTTTTGAAGGAACACACTTGCAGGACCTGAAATTCAACTACTTATACGGGACGTCTATCAATTTTCCTGAACTAACCAACTATATCATTCGAAAGGAAATCTAATAGAGTGTTTATATAGTAACATAGAAGAAAATTGTTAAAGCCGTTTTTGAGATACAAGACTTACAGTACCATTTCCGGTTTCCGATGACCCATTTCTGTTTTTCCAATTTTCACCAAAATTTGGAAAATTCGTCTGTACATCAGACCTGTTTCAATTATAAAGTTTCGCAGTTTAATCTTTATTAGTTTCCGAGATATTATAGCCAGAAGATTCTCTCCTCCCCCCCCCCCTTATCTCAAATCTTATCAGCATATCTCAAAAACAAATAGTAGCAGAAATTCCAAACTCGGTATTCTAAATGTGTATCATATAGGAATGCTACACTAAACTTTTCGTTGAGATTAAGCAAATGGTTTGTATACAGGGATAACCAAGAGAATTCAAACACATTACGTCTATGGGAGAAATTGCAGATAGTTAGAGTTTAACATACATAGGCTGCGCTAAACCAAATGAAACGAATGTATATTTTTTATATGCTCAAAAGTAAGTTTTATGTAGAATATAGTATAAATACCATTCACAGTTCGTTTACAGGACTACACAAAAGAACTAGATTGTAGTGGGATGGGACAATATTTGAAAATTGATAGAAGTATGTATTTCAGGTTGTGCTGGTTGTTATTATTATAAAATTATATTTATGTGCACCATGTGGTGCGCACATAATTTTTAGATGACATACAGGGCTGCCAATATTTAAGAAAAAACATTCTTTTTTATTAAATTTAATTAGTGGAAGTGCTTTATTATAATATTTTATCATGTCTAGGAATTTGAAATTAATTCCTCATAACCATATGATAGTGTATTTTTTTTAAAGCTAAATATTCATCGTTTGTTTTTGTACATTTACAAGTTTTTAGGTTTCTTGAGTATTGAAGTCAAGTTTTTAACATTTGATCTTTGTCTCTGTCTCTTACATGAGAAATTAAAAACAATTAATTTTAGGCTTTTAAAGTTAATATAAGCTTGTTAATAGAAAAGTTTGATCAAAATTGATATGTTTCAAGGATTGGTGCGTGTGAAAGATGTCTAAATAATTTTAAATGAACTTTTAAATTTAATAACACATTTTAATTCTATATAAATGTTGGTACAGTAATCAAATGGAATGGAAGGGGGGGGGGGCGGTAGCCCCAACCTCACACAGAATTATTTGTCAAATAAAGCTGTTCCGGAGCCTAATCTGAAAATTTTTTAAACAGATTATTTTACAGTATTCGTTACTTTATCCATTAATTTCCAGTCTGCGTTTATAATATTAAATATTAGGGTAAGAGTCGTGTTAGTGACACACCAGATTATTTCTTGTATTTTACGACTTTTTTTATTCAAAAATATTGCCTTTTCTTTTATTAATTTTTATTCAAGTTATTCTTGATTATATGTATTTCTACATTGATATAAACTTTTATTTTTATTTAATTCAACGTATTTTAAAGATAATATATTAAAATATTAACATATCGTATAGATTAGAGAATTGTCGTTTTATTTAGATAAAATATGTATAGATGGCAGCACTATGCTTGCTGTATGAAACTAGTATAGTAGAAGATTCTAAGCAAAATCTGAAGTGCTTTACTTCAGTTTTCGAACATTTAGTAGTTATCAGATTCATAAAAAATTTGAGTCATTAAATAAATCAGTAATAAAGAAAAATGAAAAGCTTCGAAATGAAAAGAGAAATTTCGCTGTTTAACTATTCCTCCCAAAGTTCGAATATTTGTTTAATGAACGATAAGGCTTCTGAATTCTTTTTGTACGTCCCTGCAAAAGGATATAAATTTTTAGCAATCATTTTCAGTGATGATTATTCTGCACCAAGATTCTAAAAGGTATGCCGCTTTCTTTTTAATTCCTGAAAAAATATCTTTAAATCCTAGAGATCTCAAAATCTATACAGGTCGCGCGACGGTTACCAACAGGGCCTGACTAAAAAATATTTGTGCTCATGCCCAGGGTAGGGCACTTTGAATTTTTAGTTCACCCTTAGAACAGCCAGGATTCTTCTTCTTCCCCCCCCCCCCCAAAAAAAAAAAAAAAAAAAAAAAAAAAAAAAAAAAAATGCTGGTCCATAACGTACTATAATTTTTAGCAGGCAAAAAAGTAAACGGAGAAAAATATTTCGCCAAAAAATTAATTTACATCTGGTTTTGTTCTCTAGAGACAAATAAAATTACACCAAGTCTGCCAGACAGATTAACAGATTTTATGTTAAAATTTTATTCATATAAGTAAAACAGTTGAGTTGAAAAACAGAAGAAAAAAAAACGTATTTAGATCAGATATAAGCAGTAAAATTTTGTGTCCCTCAGAAATTTCATCCCAGGGCACGAGCCTTGGGTACCCATGTGATAGTCAGGCCCTAGTTACCTATAACATACATAGGAAGCCCCACCAGTGGCCGAGCAGTTCTGCACCGAAAGCTGGTAGACAGAAAGTGCTGGATTCGATCCCAGGTCGCGCTCGTCAACCTAACCGTTAAGAGTTTACCGTAGTTTTCTCCTACATTCGCGTAAATACGGGTTAGGGCCATTTAGAGAGACCCGCGCAGAGGGCATTCCACCTATAGACCTGGGATCTAGTGTTGTCAATAGGCATAAATCCACACAACCACAACCATTCCTACGAATTTTTAGATCAATTAGATAAGGCGTTTAAACGGTATCGTATTCATTCATACACGTACACTCATAAACACACATACATACATTATCATGAAAGTAACAAAGATTAATTCAGGAGACCTTAGAATGTGTAACTATACCAAAGTCTTACAGTCGAATTATTTATTAGATAATTGTTCGGTAAATAAGAAGTCCTGCACAATTTTGAGAATCGTTCTTTTGGTATTAAGGACAATGTTGTGCACCGTGCGATCTAGGAGTGCGTGAGATGCTTTTCGCGGCCATCTTTCTTTCCAAGGGGTCTTAGCACATACTGGAAAATAAAATTTTTCAGAAAGTGGAAGCATATATTTATTGTTACAACGGATTAAGTCTTTTCGCCTGCATCAATTGTATTGTTGCTGTGAAAGTAGTTTTACAGGTAGTTTTACAAGAAAAAGAGACAGTTCATACACTTTCGGCAAGGTCAGCCTCGGCGACAAACTTAGTGACTTGGCGATCCAATTTGGTGAAAAATGTTAGTTTGGGGTTCCCGAAGTTTCGAAGCTGTCCGATGCACAGGGGCCAAGATCTAGAACTTTCCATGGAATTCTGGATAGAAATACCGTCAAACCTCATCGCCAAAAGGTATAAGTAAGAATGCGTTGACTTTTGCGAGAGTGTATGCAATCACTGCGATTGAGAATTGTTCAGCGACCTATTCTCAGCGATTGCACATGAGAGATTGTGCAGATGATTGTGCTGATGATTGTGCTATCTCTTTTAATCATGTGGAACAAGTGAGTGTTTTCTTGGACTGTTTCAGAACAGTCGTCGAATAGTGATTTTTGTGATACGAATGCCAGTTTCGTTGGACTGTTTCATTGGACCATACGTTGATTAAAAGCATTCGACCTGACAATTTCTTTACAAACTACTTTCTCACACAAGGAAGTTGAGACGTTTTTCATAACAATATACAGGTTATTACAACGATTGTACAATGCAAGAAAATATTGATCGAATGCCAGAATTATCTACAAGAATCAAAAAATAGGTTTAAGATTCAAGAATATCCAGAAATAGTTTTATTAAAGCTATGAAAATATCCACAATACTCAGTTGATTATGATCCATAAAATGCCGTATTCACAAACAATTAACTCATTAAATACACAGTGTGATTAAATAACAAATTGACGAAAAACGTCTATCCATATCAGATTTTTCAACAAATAAGGAACAACGATAAATTCATTAAAAAATTGAAAAAAAATGCAAAAACGCCTTCCCCCCCCCCCCCCAAAAAAAAAAAAAAAAAAAAAAAAAGATTAATTTTTTTTAAAAAAAACGTATACAATTCTTTAGAGAGCATGAAAATTCCAAGATTTCGAAACAGAGTGGCCCTACATAGGTATATTAATGTCACATACTGAATAAAATAGTTCGTAATCTGTTATTAAACTAGTATGTTGTGGCCACCATAAGGCTTTCTTCTATATTCTTCCATACAAATTCACTAAGTGTAAATAATTTATTAAAACTATTATTTATAAAAATTATTTAACATGATGAATGCAAATGATTTTCATCTTAGAGAAAACTTACACTAAATATCTAAAGAAAGACAGTTTTATTGTCTATAAACAACATCTTAAAAAATGCGTTTTTATAATGGTTACCCCATATATCAAGTTTCGTACTGTTATATGCCATAGAAACTGAGACATAGCCTTCCCGTTATCGAGAAAATTTGCAGTATATCAGCGCCACCTATTGGCCGATAAGCATCCAAATTGAATAAGCCTAATGTCTCATAATGGCCTTCTTACATATCAAGTTTTGTTTGATGATACTCAATAAAACCTGAGATATAGCCTCCACTAAAATTGCGAAAATCGCTTTATAGCAGCGCCACCTGTTGAGCGGTTGACACCAAAAGTTGATAGGCACTAATTTAGGTCAAGGTGCATGTACATGTAAAAGTATACGCAATTCTGTGCGGTAGTTCCTGAGATACAGTCGCCAAAAATGTCAGAAGATATTTAACAGTTAAAATATTCCTTTCCCCCTCTACAAATCAAATATATAGCCATAAAACTACCGAAAAGCGATGAAAATAGGGAGGCGTTCCCCCCCCCCTCCAAAAACGGTGGGTGATAGGAAAAATGGCCGTCGTATTCGATTTCAGGAAATTATTTTGTATAAGAATTTGTAAAAACAGTGTTGGGGTCAATTTTCATGCAGAACAGTGTAATTATTTGCAAAACCAGAATGGCACTTTCTTTTTTTCAACATTCCTTAAAAAGAAAAGAAAAGCAATTTCTTTTTCAATTTTTCAACTTATGCTGAAAGCATTAAAGTCTGGGTTCATTTTTATACTAAAATATACCAAAAAGCTGTTTAAACTATCAAATAATACTACAAAGAAATACGCATCGATTGTTTTGGATTCTATTTTCAATTATACCAACAAATTTTTACAGAATGTCCTCCAGGCAGCAACCATGAGGTAGCTCGATAGTTTCGAGCCGGAATCTGTTACACGTGCAGAGAGAGAGAAAAAAAAAAAAAAAAAATAGTGTCTCCGCGAATAACATTCTAATAATCAAGTGACTTGAAGACCAAGAGTTAAAAGTCATTTAAAGTAAGAAAACAGACGAAAATAAAAAATTATGTACAAAACAATATAGGGGAATGTCTCCTGTTATGGTCACCCCACCATATATTTTAACAAAAGCAAACATGGGGGATTTCAGTACTATCAAACATGTATTTTGACAGTATGCATTTTTTGTGCTAACATCGAAGTGAGTAGATGCATTTTCTTAGTAAGCGCAAGCATCGGGAAAAAAAAAAAAAAAAAAAAAAAAAAAAAAAATCTGAGAAAAAGCGACACAAAAGTGATTTGTGAATGTTTTCAGAATGCGATAAATCGAAGTGAATTAATTCAAAAATGTAAATGCAAGGTCAGTATATTCCTTATATTTTGTGATGCAATATCGAATCCAGCCAAAATCTAGACCGAAAATCGCTTTTTCTGCCATTATAAAAATGGCTGCCATTCCCGGTTGTGGGCACCTTCATGTAACCAGTTGTGAGCATTTTTTTTTTTTTCATTTAAAACGTGTGTTTGACTTACAAACTGTCCAATAGGGTCGTTTATATCAAAATAACATATTTTATCAGTGTTTATATGTATGTTTAGGATTTTTTAGCAATGTCAACCTAAAAAAAGTCAATCGATCCAAAAGAAATGGATTTAAATGCGCTCGTTAAAGCCATTTAGGATTACTTATTGGATAAAAGATCCATAAAATCGACTGCCCGAGAATATGGACTTCCTTGCAACGTCTGAGTCCCCCCAGAAGAAGTCTTGAGAAAGTAAGGCAACTCCACCTTTCAAAGTGCCGGCCAAACACGTTAAAAATTGGAGTCTCAACAATCTGACGATGTTGACTTCTGTGTTATTTATTTGAAGCACCTGTCACTATGCCTAACAAGAGCCATCTCAACGAAATGCTACGCGTGTGATCGTCTGATGCATTTGAAGTGTGCTATACATGTAAATTATTTTACTTGCAAGCATTGCACTTCCGATTTTGAGGACGAAGAAGATGGCGAATAAAATTGGAAAAATGCCATTTTCTGTTATTATTTCGGCCACTGAATCCTTACAAAATGAATAAATTTTGTTATTTTATGTATGTATGGTGGTTTTTCTTATTATTTCCCCATTTTTAGTGGATTTTTCAAGTGTGCTCACAACCGGGTACGAAATTCGATCACTATTGAGATTGCCCGCAATGTGCACTAGATGGGATCGACAATTATACCCAGTAGCTCCCAACACCATGATGCTTGGCGTTTGTGGAGTATAAAGCTGGATAACACACTATGTGAGTAGACATTCCCCCTGTAACGTCTGACGCGTACTCTTCCATCATCGTACTCCAGATTGTAACAGGATTCATCAGAGAAAGCAATTTGTTGCTACTGCGCACGCCCCGTGCTGTGTTGCTGAGCCCATTGAAGTCGGAGACGTCTGTGATTCAGCAAGAGAGAAATATTGCGTAGAGGAACCCTTGCACTCAGTTCATGCTGCAGAAAACGGCGAATCGTGAACTAGACAACAAAACACCTGTAGCCGTGCTCCAACGTTGTGCTAACACACGAGAGGACGCTGTACGGTCCGTCACAGCCATGCGGATGAGGTGTCTGTCGTCTCGAGGCGTTGTTCTATTGCGTGCTCCACTGCCAGGTTTACGGCTTGTTTGATTCTCCTCTGTCCATTTCTTCCAACACACATCACTGTTGGGGCATTACACTGCGTGCGGGCTGCGATTTCTCGATACGAAAATCTACCCTCTCGCATACCAACGATACGGCCTCGTACGAACTCCGTTAGTTGTTGGTATGGCACCCTCTGCTTTTGACGAGGCATATTGACCACCAATGAAACGTTTACCCCAGACAGAGGACGATAAAGAGATTTCAACGTACAGTCCTTTATATACCTGGAACAAGCGACTAATAAGGAGTCGGTTCTCGTTCCACGCACGCGCAATCGCTTTGTAATTCTAATCATTTGCATGCCTTACCTCACTTTATATTTCCTGTAAATTTGGTTCCATTTGCGTAATCCCTTCATGGTGTTGCAATTTTCCCGAACATGAGTGTACATATATATGAACAGATTTGCTTAAAACTCGAATTATGGAGAAATCGTGTTTTGAAGTATATCAAAGTTCTTTAAATTCTAAAAAGCACTATAAATATCAATATTTACTCTCAATAATTTTGTAAAACATGGATTATAATTAATTAAATCACGGACAAAGTCACCTACCCTAACAACACATCTTCTCCGAAAGGCATCCTCAGATTGTCCTGTGGATAAAAAGGAAATCCTATGGACCTCCTCTGGATGTTCTTTGATCAAGTGTGTTGTTAGGGTATGAAGTCGGGCATGATTTTTGGCAATGATAACCGGAAAAAGGAAATTTTCAAAAATGTTTCTATAGTGGACGCAAAAGTTTTATATATGCCAGGGAAAAAAAAATATCCGTATAATTTTTCCGACATGTACAGGTTACCGAAACTTGACGTTCCATCTTCTTGGTTTTTTTTCCGATGGTTTTTATTTCAAGAGATTGGCAAGCATAAGAATCTGGAGAAAATATAATCATAGCTTTAGCTTTTGATATCCATACATAATAAAGCTTAATTGATGTTTGACAAAGGGGGAAAAAAGAGATAATGCCATGTTTATTAAAATGCCGATCCTCAAATAGATCTGTATTATGGACATGTGCTTGTACTTCAAATTAGGAAAAACCTACCCTACCGAAACTATCTTCCTATTTGTTTTAATAATTACCAGGGGATGTACTGATGCATTTCCCAATCATCATTATTTTCTAATTAAATTTCTTCCGTTGAATGTAAAACAAATGTTGAAGGACACTGGGTGAATGTCATTTAATGGTATTTAGAAGGCTTAAACAAGTGCAAACGTTAAATATTCTAGGTAATTATCTATAAATGTAATTTACATGATTAAAAGTTTATAAAAAATCCATAATAAAATTCTCATTGTTCTCATGGATATAAAGTAAATTTTAAATAATAAGCTTTATTCTAACAGTTTTTGGGCACTAAATCTAAATTCAATTAATAATAACTAAAGAAAAAAAATAATGGTACATAAATAAAAAAAAAAAACTCTTATTCCAAAATTTTTAGTTTTCAACACTAAATCTAATCAATAAGAAAGGGGAGGGGGGACCTTTATTTCAAAATGTGCTAAAAACTCACAGATTTGTTCCTGGAATCAGTCCCTGATGAAATAAAACTATTTTCGTGTTGCATAGCTTTCGATTATGGACTCCAAAGTAAATTTTGGGCAAAACCAATTCGGCAGAAACTCATTAAAAATGAATCGTAAAATTTGGCCTAAGCAGACAGGTTTTTGCTCTTGGAAGCTGACCGTGTGGAGATAGATTCAATTGTATAAATACTTATAAAGTAAAGAACATTTAGGTTATTTCCTTATTATTATTATTATTATTATTATTATTATTCTCACTGAAATTTCATTTATTTATTATAATAGAAATACTTCTTCTTTTGAAGTTTATAAAAAGAAAACTTGCTTTTTAAAAATACAGGGTAAGTCAAAATGAATATAGCGATTACAAACGGCTATAACTATTATTTAATGAAAAAGAATTTATCGATAAGATTAACACAGAATGTAGACGGAACTTCAAAATTTTGTTTGCATACGTCATAGATGTTCTATGTGACTTCTCTTGGTCACACGGACAACATCTAGGCGGTAGTCCATTTCACGCCATACATTCTAAAGCATTTGTTCAGTCACCGACGCAAGCGCATTACAAATGCGTACTTTGAGTTCTTCAATTGTTTTGGGCATGGGAAGCATATACATATGTCTTTCGCATAAACCCATAGATAAAAATCGCAGGGTCTCAAAGTACGCATTTGTAATGCGCTTACGTTGGTGACTGCAGACGTGCTTCAGAATGTATGGCGTGAAATGGACAACCGTCTAGATGTTGTCCGTGTGACCAAGGGAAGTCACAAAGAACATCTATGACGTATATATACAAAAGTTTGGAGTTCCGTCTACATTCTGTGTTAATCTTATCAATAAATGTTTTTCCATTAAATAGTTATAGCCGTTTGTAATCGCTACAGTCATTTTGACTTACCCTGTATAATACATATAGAAACAGAAGCTAAAGAATTTTTTTCTTCTTCTTTTACTGTTATATACTTACATTTTTAACTGCAAAATCGCCCAGCTTCTCATGTTGCATAGAAAAGATAATAGTAAAAGACATAACTAGTATGTTGTGGACAGTACAAAATTTTCTATTTTCTTCTACAAGTCCACTCAGTACAAATTATTTATGAAAACTATTTTCCATAATGAATCCAAACGATTTTCCTTACAATATAACGTTGATTTTTTTTTTTTTTTTTTTTTTTTTTTAATGGTTTATTTGTTTTAAAGGTACTGATGAGTTAGTTTAGGAAATATTATTGCTGAATATTTACATTGCTCGCACCCGAGAGGGGGTACTTGCCTCCAGAGTGGGGAGATATGTTCCTATATATTCAAAATCTTTTTCCAAGTTGACTATGATTATTATATATATATATATATATATATATAAAATATATATAATTTTTATTTGTTTTATTTTTTTTAAATTTCACAATGATTTGTTAAAAATCGTTCTCATTGTGTACATTTAAACGGAATTTTTTCTTATGCTACCATATTAAAAAGAAACTTGTCTGTTGTGGCCACCACAAGACTTTCTTCTATATTTCCCTATACAAATTCACTCAGTACCAATATTTAAAAAAAAGAAGTTTTTTTTTCGTTAAAAGTTAAAAAAATCGATAACTTTGTTTTAAATTATCACAGATTTATAGTTCAACCACTCCTTTTAAAGGTATTGACGAGACCTTTCGAAAGATACCCATCTTGAAAATTTACTCCCCCCCCCCCCCCGCAGGGGAGGAGGAGGAACCGATGTCCTCACATGCACAAATTTTTTTTCCTAGTTAACTACTAATATTATCAATAATTCATATTGATTTTACAATCACAAGTTTAAAATAACTCTCATTACGCACATTCACACGAAATTTTGTCCTATACTGCTATATTAAAAGTTTACAAAAAATGCGATCACAGCGCCACCTGTTGAGCGATTGATCTCCAAATCTAATCAGCACCCGTTTATGTCAGGGTGCAACTAAACACCAAGTTTGGTTAAATTTCATTCATTGGTTCGTGAGATACAGCGTCCACAAAAAACGTGATATATACACACAGACAGACATTTTCTAACTAGTATGTTGTGGCCACCACAAGACTTTCTTCTATATTTTCCTATACAAATTCACTCAGTAACAATATTAAAAAAAAATATATATATATATATATATATATCTTAATATATATAAATCTCGTGTCACAATGTTTGTCCTCAATGGACTCCTAAACCACTTAACCGATTATAATAAAATTCGCACACCATGTGCAGTTCGATCCAACTTGAGAGATAGGATAGTTTAAATCTCAAATTATAGTCGCAATTTTAATTTATTGCTAATTATTTGTTATAATTTCAATATTTCATTATTTCAATTTCTAATTATGATTAAATTATTTTGAATACATCATTCGAAAGATATTTTAAAGTTCTTTTAAATTATCGAAAGTTTTCACCAGATTTACACGTTTTGAGGTGTCCTGAATCAGTTTTCTTTTATATCTCAGAAATTAATTTAAAAAAATTTCATAAGTAATACATCATTTGAAAGCTTTGTTGACTTGATACACATTTTAAAGTACTTTTACATTATCGAAAATGGAATTCGAGATTTCACCCGATTTACACGTTTTGAGGTGTCCTGATTAGTTTTTTTTTTTTTTTTATCTCAGCTACTAATTAAAATAATTTTATAAGTAATAGATCATTAGAAAGCTTTTTTTGATTTGGAATCGAACAGTGGATTACAGAAATTTCTACCGCCAGATGGCGCTGTAATACATTCAAATTTCAATATTTCAATTTCTAATTATGATTAAATTATTTTTAATGCATCATTCGAAAGATATTTTAAAGTTCTTTTATATTATCGACAGTTTTCACCAGATTTACACGTTTTGAGGTCTCCTGAATTAGTTTTCTTTTGTATCTCAGCTACTAATTAAAATAATTTCGTAAGTAATACATCATTAGAAAGCTTTTCGAACAGTGGAATACAGAAATTTGTACCGCCAGATGGCGCTGTAATATTTTAAAATTTCAATATTTCAATTTCTAATTATGATTAAATTATTTTTAATACAGCATTCGAAAGATATTTTAAAGTTCTTTTAAATTATTGAAAGTTTTCACCAGATTTACACGTTTTGAGGTGCCCTGAATCAGTTTTTTTTTTGTATCTCAATTATTAATTAAAAAAATTCATAAGTAATACATCATTTGAAAGCTTATTTTAGCTGATACACATTTTAAAGTACTTTTGCATTATCGAAAATGGAATTCGAGATTTCACCCGATTTACACGTTTTGAGGTGTCCTGATTAGGTTTTCTTTTGTATCTCATCTACTAATTAAAATAATTTCATGAGTAATACATCATTTGAAAGCTTTGTTGATCTGGAATGGAACAATAGATTACAGAAATTTCTACCGCCAGATGGCGCTGTAATATTTTTAATTTCAATATTTCATATTCTAATTATGATTAAATTATTTTTAATACATCGTTCGAAAGATATTTTAAAGTTCTTTTACATTATCGAAAGTGGAATTCGAGATTTCACCTGATTTACAATTTAAAGTGTCCTGATCAGGTTTTCTTTTGCATCTCAGCTAATTGAGTAAGACCGTTCAAAATTGGTATATGCAAGTTAATTAGGAGGGGCTGGAACGGTGGGGAAGGAATAGGCGCGCAGCGCGCATGGGTTTGGGACCCGGTGCGAGTTTTTACCCGATGATAAAAGATTTTTTTAAAATTTAATTTTCTTAATAAAAGTTTGAGTTGAGAAGGAATATGCGTGTACAGCGCACGTATATCCTCAAACGTGCGCGCGCAGCGCGCATGGGTCTGCGCTGCCGAAGGCAGTGGCATCCCGGTGTGAGTTTTTACCCGATGCTAAATGATATATTTTTTAATTCCTTTTCTTGAGAATGAAAGTTTATGAGTAATAACATGGAATTTTGAGAAGTCATAAGGATGGTGAAGGAATACTTGCGCGCAGTGCACGGGTCTACGCTGCCGAAGGCAGTGGGGACCCGGTGCGACATTTTTCCTGATCAGATTTTTTTTTTCTTTTTTTATCACATGATAAAAATTAATGCAATTTTGAGAATTCATTAATTATTGTGATTCATTTAAAAATAGTGACCAGCGAAGCGGGCGTAGCCTGCTAGTATATATATATATATATACGATTTTTTTCAGTTTTTTTTTTTTTCGTTAAAAGTAAAAAAAAATCGATAACTTTGTTTTAAATTATCATATATTTATAGTTCAAGCATTTGTTTTAAAGGTATTGACGAGACCTGCTAGTTGAGTGCCGTGCACTAAAATCTAATCAGCACCAACTTAAGTCAAAGTCCAACCAAATATAAACTTATACTGAATTTTTACTTTCCCCAATATTCAATAGAAGAAAGTATTGGATTCGTAAAAATTTTCGACTGCCGGTTTTTGACGGATTTACACGTTTTGAGAGATCTAGAACACGATTTGACCATTTTTAGAAAATCTCTGTCTGTGTGTGTGACAAAACTTTTGTGGCGACTGTATCTCCGGAACTACTGCTCAGAATTGTATATAAATTTATATGTAGATACACCTTGACCTGAATTAGTGCCTATCAACTTTTGGTGTCAATTGCTCAACAGGTGGCGCTGCTATACAGCGATTTCCACAATTCAATGGGAGGCTATATCTCAGGTTCTATTGCGTATCATCGAAAAAAACTTGATGTGAGAAGGCCGTTATGAGACAGTATGCTGATTGAATTTGCCAGTAGGTGGTGCTGCTGTACTGCAAATTTCCTTGATAACGGGAAGGTTATATCTAAACTTCTATGGCATATAACTGTACGAAACTTGATATGTGAGATAACCATTATATACACATTTTTTAAGATGTTATTTACAGACAACAAAACTGTCTTTCTTTGGATATTTAGTGCTAGTTATCTCTGAGGTGAAAATCATTTGCATTCATCATGTTAGTTAATTTTCATAAATAACAGTTTTAATAAATCCTTTACACTTAGTGAACTTGTATAGGAAAATATAGGAAAAAGTCTTGTGGTGGTCACAACATGCTAGTTATCTATTGGTTCGAGAGATACAGCGTCCACAAAGTTTTCGATCCTCACACTCAAGAACACGCACACACATTTTCTAAAAATGATCAAAACGCGTCGATTCATCGAAAACTCGAGGTCAAAAATTTCACGAATCTAATACTTTCTTCTTATGTGTATAGAAGTTAGTCTAAAAAGTCACTATCATGAAAAACGGCAGTTTTTCGAGTGACGCAAGCGGAAGGACAAACGGACGGAAAGCTGCGAACTCATATATACGCCTAGTCTGACATCAAAGAGATTTGTAAAAGCCGACACTTAATATCTCAGCAAATATGCCTTATTTTGTTCTGATATTTTCAAAATAATCTTTTATCGTCGGTCTTAATCTATCCTGAAAATTTTACGTTCCTACATGCAGTATGTTTTAAGATCTGAATCTCAATTTAAAGCCAAAAAGGAAAAACGTGAGGTGTAAGGATGTAATGAACTAAATTCATGAAAAAATATCTCTAAAACCGCACGAACGATTTTAATTTAATTAATATATGTTGTTAATGGGATCTTTCTGAATCGAGTAACGTTTTTGTTTTTTTCAGGAAAACTCTTGTTTTTTGTAAAAGTTGCTTTGAAAATAGAACTATATTACTCCGCCAAAATGCATGCTTTTATTCGGCAAAAATGTCGTAATTCGGTTCTTACTTTCAAGACACGTTGGTTGGCTGACCAACGTGAATGCAGTCAATAAATTTTTGTTATGAAGAATATAATTTTAATTTTAAGATTTCCCATTTCGTCAAAAAAGTATTTAGATAATATTTAAAATAAATGAAGAATTTTTTAATTATAGATATTCTATGTCATCATTATTCATAATGAATTAAAAATATTTTTAAAGCGAAAACATTTAATAAATCCCTCATGCACACAAATTTATACCATGGTCCATGGTCTTTGGAGCGCATGCGTACATCATACGGATGCGTACATCCTGTAGACACTAAGCTAATTGCTTTCCGTGTATTCGTCCGCGCCGCGGTGTTTTTGTTTAATTTGTTGATTGGAAATTGGAATTAATACGAAATTTTGCATGATTTAGACATATATTGGTAGTGCTCGGATACTTTTGCTGTGACCCACCGGTGTACCACGCCGGCGTGAACGTGTTAATCATAATTTTTATTAAATTAAAATAACACTGAGATATGAGAGCGAGAGTGTGAGCAGTGATTTTTACATTATTATTTTCAATGGGGAATTAAAATATTTATTCAAAAATTCCACCTACTTGCATGATTTAGTGGTAAGTGTTTTATAATTTTATATTCTTAAAACTTGCTTATCATGAAAAACGGCAGTTTTTCGAGTGACGCAAGCGGAAGGACAAACGGACGGAAAGCTGCGAACTCATATATACGCCTAGTCTGACATCAAAGAGATTTGTAAAAGCCGACACTTAATATCTCAGCAAATATGCCTTATTTTGTTCTGATATTTTCAAAATAATCTTTTATCGTCGGTCTTAATCTATCCTGAAAATTTTACGTTCCTACATGCAGTATGTTTTAAGATCTGAATCTCAATTTAAAGCCAAAAAGGAAAAACGTGAGGTGTAAGGATGTAATGAACTAAATTCATGAAAAAATATCTCTAAAACCGCACGAACGATTTTAATTTAATTAATATATGTTGTTAATGGGATCTTTCTGAATCGAGTAACGTTTTTGTTTTTTTCAGGAAAACTCTTGTTTTTTGTAAAAGTTGCTTTGAAAATAGAACTATATTACTCCGCCAAAATGCATGCTTTTATTCGGCAAAAATGTCGTAATTCGGTTCTTACTTTCAAGACACGTTGGTTGGCTGACCAACGTGAATGCAGTCAATAAATTTTTGTTATGAAGAATATAATTTTAATTTTAAGATTTCCCATTTCGTCAAAAAAGTATTTAGATAATATTTAAAATAAATGAAGAATTTTTTAATTATAGATATTCTATGTCATCATTATTCATAATGAATTAAAAATATTTTTAAAGCGAAAACATTTAATAAATCCCTCATGCACACAAATTTATACCATGGTCCATGGTCTTTGGAGCGCATGCGTACATCATACGGATGCGTACATCCTGTAGACACTAAGCTAATTGCTTTCCGTGTATTCGTCCGCGCCGCGGTGTTTTTGTTTAATTTGTTGATTGGAAATTGGAATTAATACGAAATTTTGCATGATTTAGACATATATTGGTAGTGCTCGGATACTTTTGCTGTGACCCACCGGTGTACCACGCCGGCGTGAACGTGTTAATCATAATTTAATTAAATTAAAATAACACTGAGATATGAGAGCGAGAGTGTGAGCAGTGATTTTTACATTATTATTTTCAATGGGGAATTAAAATATTTATTCAAAAATTCCACCTACTTGCATGATTTAGTGGTAAGTGTTTTATAATTTTATATTCTTAAAACTTGCTTATAATTTTACGTATATGTAATTATAGGCTTCGTCTGATTGCACGGAAGTATTGTTATTTGTAAACAAACCATTGTTTACATTTTTTATAGTCGCTTTTTTCGCAAAATGTTACTCAGTTTTCTGTAATATGATAATTAAACAAGTTTTCGAATTCTTTATTATGTTTATTATTACTTTAATTATGTTGTTATTATTCGTAATATGTCACCTTTTAGCTTAGCAATTTTTGGAAAAATAAATTTAAATGTTTTGATTAGAGATCCTAACTAATCGAGATACTAAGAGATACTTCGATTACAGTCCAAAATTTATTTATTGGAATAAAATAGCTGTATTATTCTTTTCAAAAAACAGATTACGAAAAACTTTATTTTTGAATGATACAGCCTTGCAAAACGAAACAACAAAAATCCTATATATATATGATAACATGGGAAGGGAGAAAGGGAGCTATCTGACTGATTTACAGCCTTAATTAGATACATCACAAGTCTAGTGTAATGGGTAATTGGGAAATGTTGTATGTACTGTATTAATACATTATTGTATTAATACTGTATTGATACAATATATACTGTATTAATACAATATTGTTAAATTTTAAATGAATTTGAATGTCTTAGTTGTGTATCATAATAATCATTTATAATGCTTTTGACGGATATAGCTAAGGTAGTATGAAAACTACTTTATATCAACAGGGTTGCCACGCTACCTGGAGAACCTGGAATAGTCAGGGAATTTGAAAATTGACTATAAAAGTCAGTGAAAAGAAAAATCTGCCAATGCACGGTCATTTCCCCTCCCCCCCCCCTTTTTTTTTTCTCCATTAGCTTCTGCTATTTTTTTTAAACACCCCCACCCTTCTCTTTTGCTCATGTAAGGAATTTCTTATCTCGCTTATAAGCGACAAATGCTATCATTATATGCAACTTTTGTCATATGTAAATTTTGTGTTTACAAGTGGGACGTTAATTATTTTGCCCTCAACACAGTCAATGCTCAATATACGGTTAGACTGAAATTTTTTTAGAATATACCTGGAAAACCTTTTAAAAGTCAGGGAATTTCATTCTCCTGTTTGAGTGGCAACCCTGTATCAAGCTTATACTGTACTCTACTCTAAATATAATAATGCAGCACAAGCAGTATAAAGAAAATAAGGCTAAGCTTTACTATAGGGTACCTGTTGGCGATTCATGATGCTGTGATGAGATTCAGTGTATCGACACTTTTTAATAGTAACTTTTTTGTATCGGTACTTCATTTAACTGTCTTGGAACTTTGTTTTTCTTTTTGTGCCAGCCGCGCGCGTGTGTTTATTGTAATGCGGCCCAGCTGAATGATTTTTCTTTTTAATGCGTTTTTGAGGTATAAAAATTAATTTTTTGAGTGTATTTTATTATTTTATTTTACTTTTTAATAAATGGAATTATTTAGGGGAAAAAAGTGTATTCTAGTAATTGATGCAGTATAGATTTTCATGCATTTTCTTATTCATGTGCCATGAATTAGGAGTATCCAGTGATGTTTTTTTTTTGTTTTAATATCGGGATAGTGACCACTGTAGTACAGATTTTTTATGCATTTTCTGATTCATGTGCTATGACTTAGGGGTATCCAGTGATATTGTTTTAGTCTTAATATTGGGATACTGACCGCTGTAGCATGAATTTTCAGATTCGTGCATGACAAATTAGCTGCATCCAGTGATTTTATTTATTTTTTGTTTGTTTTGTGATTGCTTCTGTACAGATTTTCATGCATTTTCAGATTCATGCAAGGCTGTAATTTTGAAATTTTGGGGCAAATCTTCAAGTTATTTTAGATTATACATCATTTATAATGCTGAATTTTATGTGTTAAAGCTTGAAAGCTCTCTGAAATTTTTTTTTTTTTTTTGTTGTGAAATAGCTCAAATTTCTATTACTGTTTTAAATATTTTATTAATCTTTAAAATATGCTTAATTTATTTCAGTGAATTTCAAAACAAGCACCAGAGTGAAACAGTAATTTATTTTCTTGAAATGTATTTTTGATGTTTTGTAATGATTCAGAATATCGATTTGCAGTAATCGACTCATTCAGTGAGATGTACATCAGCAACAGCGATGGGCGCCTTATAGTAAAGCTATTCCAAAAATAAGCTAAATAAAACTTATCAAAAGCTTTCTTACTTAGTTTTCTTTTTCTTCTTCTTTTTTTCCCCCATAGCAGTTAATTGTACAAATGCATCTTAAAAATTAAACCCACTTTCAAGGCCTGCATTATTTATCATTAATAGATTGCTCACACTGTTTAGTGACAGTTTGTTTATAATTTCATTTCTTACCAAATTTATGCAACTGAAAACTATTTTCACAATTTGTCCGAAATCACAATGAAAAAAGTTCATCCTGAATGAGGAATTTGCACACATGGGGGATTTGAACAAAATCCTATTCTTATGGTAGTTTTAGGCCCATAAATTTCAAAAAGTTTATTAAAAATGCAAAAAAAGTTCTCATTAATTTAAAAAATAATTTTAAAATTAACCAAAAATCATGTGACTTCAAAAGGCTGCCTGACGTCACAGTTTATGATGCTTCAATGTTTACATTCTGTTAGCCTGGTTAGTAAGCAGCAATTTGTTTTAACTTTCGTGATTATTAATCGTTTATGTGATTTCTGAGCATTTCTTTTTCATCTTAGAATCATTCAATATCATTATCATCATTTTCAAATGTTTTCTTTTCATGGCGGTTGTCCAATGTTTTCGTTTCATAGGATCCTGTGGAACGCTAAAAAATAACTTTTGAGAAGCGTTAGCTGTTGTGTGTTGTATTAGTGCAAAATGGTACAATACAAATAATACAATATTTATACTACAATTTTTTAATATCAGTCATTATTATATCATAGAAAACCTATTTCACTGATTCAAGAAGCAAAGCAAAGCATGAAATCAAATGTAAACAACGATTACTTTAGTTTGTTGTCATAAAGAGTGACGTCACGATATATTATACTGCGTTTTCTCTGTACAGTAAATAGTGCGATGTTAAAATTGTTATAAATCAGACATTAGATTTCAAATAAAGAAAATGTATGTATTTATTGTGTATTTATTATTATTCATGTAATGAATATGTATGTATTTATTTTCTTACCTTTTCATTTTCTATTAGAATAAAATCCGAAAACGTGCAAATTGTCTATTGTGACTTTTTTGTGAAAGATTTTTTTTATTAAATGTAAAATAGTACTAATTTAGTTTAATGTAATTTTTTAGTATAAATGTGTGATCATATTTTGGATAACTGTATAGCATTTTGCATAAAAAGCGACTGTAGTGGAAACACTGGTTTGTTTATATTTTACAACATTTTTGTTCTTCATAACAGACGAAACATGTAATTACATTTTATGAAAAACTAATTGTAAGTTTTAAGAAAATAAAACTATATAGATATACCTTACCGCTAAGTCATGGAAGGAGGTGGAATATCCGTAGACATTAAATATAAACAACTCCTGCTACCAGGGATCACTCTAGAGCGTTTTAGCGGTACAAGTTGCCACAGGGTTGGCATAATACTTACTGTGCAATGGTGTAACGGGTTTTATCAGTTTTTACCGCCTTCATTTATCTCAAACACTTTAAGGATATATTTTAAAGTTTTTAGTTCTCAATTTCCCAATGTATTATTTAATATTTACTATGAAATTCCTACTTCTGCAATTTCTAAAAACATTTAAAAAAGAAAATATTTCCTTATTTATTTAGCTCTTATACCAGTTTATGTCATTTAGCATTGGCTCATATGATATTTAAAAAATAATAGCATTGTTTACATTGTACTGTTTAAAAAGCCCTGCAGGCTCCAAAAAGTTTTTAAAAAATAATAACATTTTAATTTAACTACATATAATCAATTAAATACAATTCGAGGCTGCTGTCACTGCTTGTTTTAATGAATTGTACCCACTAAATGTAAAAAAAAAGATTAAAAAAAAAAAGTGAAAGTATTAAAATGGTAATGAAAATATGAATATTGTTAATGGGTAAAGTGTGAAAAAATTTTCTTGATTCAAATGATATTTGTTAAACCTAAGTAAAAATTTTTTAGGATATCTTTTTTTTTTTTTTTTTTTATCTTCCCTAATTCCTTATTTTTTTTAAAATTTTGATTAGAAACTATGAGTAAAGATTTTTTTCTCTTAATACATTGCTTCAGTTATATGTCATATTTCCTACTAAATTATCCTTTTCCAAAATTATTTTATGTGTTCAATAGTGTGAGTAAAATTTTGCTTTATTTCAATACATTATTGTAGCTACAAAGTCAAAGTCTGAAGTTGAGTGGCTCATACTACCGCATTTATGATTGTTATACAATTACTTCTTATTATGAAGATATTATGTTGAATAAAAATGTTGGTAATAAATGCCTACATGGATTTTTTCTATAGAAATAGAATATTATTTATATTTTTATAATTTAAGTAAAATGATTGATAGTGTGGATATTGTGCATATATATACACATAATAAAAAACAAATGTTGTACAATAATGTATGAATACATAATAAAAATCAATTAAATCTTGATTTAAATAAAAAAAATCGATTTTTTTGAAAAAAATAAAAAAAATCAACAACCCTGTTTGGAAGTCAGATTTTCGAATAGTGTGCAACGATGTTAAAATTTATATTTCCAACGAATACACAATTTTGACTTTTAGATCCTGGAGAAAATTTTACAACTGGATACTAAATTTGAAGTAATTTAGTCAATATGCTTAGCAATTATACTTATTGGGACTTTTGAGTTTTTTAATGTTTTTTTTTTTTTTTTTTCAATCTTAAATCTCTTGGTGATATTAGTTTTTTAGTGTAGCTCAAAATCTACTGACCAAAAGAACTGAAATTTCATAAAAGTATAATTAAAATAATTAGGAGCCAGTGAAATATTTGTTGCAAAATACTTCTAATTTGCAATTTAAGAATTTTTACTTAAATAATTTCTAAATATTTATTTTTTAGATAATTTTATTTAAAAATTTTTAAATTGTAATCTACAATAATATTTTTAAGTTGTTGCAGGCTTTAAATATGTAGATTCCCTAAGAATTTTCCCCCATAAATAATTAAATTACACATTCTATAAGGAATGGTAGGTATCTATTTTTCTCTCTCGATATTTGTTCAATCTGGTACATATAGGTATCATCTTTTTTTTTTTTTTTTTTTTTTTTTAAGGTCTATACATTATTATTAAAAAAAAAAAAAACTGCACAGCATGTGCAAAAATAAATGTGAAATTAACAATATTTATACATATAGTCACAACCACTTGTTAAAATATGCTATAATTTCACCAGTTATCGATAAAATTCACATATTTCAAGACTGATTTCCAAAATTCGCGATAATTTTACAATTGATTGCTAAAATGCATAATTTTTTTCATCGCTAATTAATAAAGTTTCTGCGTTTTTTAAGTTAAATGTCCCAAATACTCAATTATTTCGTCGATAATAGACGTAATTTGCACTTTGTTCTCAAAGCTGAATGCTGAAATACACAATAATTTTGCAGCTGATTTCGAAAATACGGGATTATTTTCACCGCTAACTATGGTGTCAATTTTTATAGTTAAAATTTACATTTAATTCCCAAATACCGCTATTATATCTCTGCTAACTAATAAAATTCACTGTATTATTTTGCGCCTAATCGATGAAATTCGTATTCTTTATAAAGTTTAATCTCCAAATACTCAATTATTTCGCCGCTAATCTATGAAATTTATGCTTTTCTCAAAGCTGAATCCCGAAATATGCAATAATTTTGCAGCCTAATTCGGAAATACGGGATCATTTTACTATTAACTGTCAAAAATTTATGCTTAAGTGCAACTAATTGCTAAAATACGATATTAATTCGGCGTTAATCGATAAAATTTGAAATCTTTTCAAAGGTGATTTCTGAAATTCACGATGTTTTGTGGCTGATTATTGAAACACGCAATCATTTCGCCGTTGCTTAATAAGGTTATTTTAATCCTAATTGTTTGCTGAAATAGGCTTTATCTCTATGTTAATCAATGAAATTCGCCCTTTTTTGCAAAGACAATATCCGATGTATGCAATAAATTTGCTGAAATATGGAATCAATCATTTTACCGCTTATTTTTTAAAATTATGCAAAAGCAACTAATTGCTAATATAGACTATTATTTCACCCCAGTGGCAGAAACACCGTGACACGGTGACATAGTCGCGGACACAGAATAAATGCTTGCAGACAGTTTTTGTCTGCACTAATAAAACAATTAGTCCGTAACTTTCGAACACTCTTTGTCTGTCTCTGTACTAATAAAAAAAATTGCCCACAACTTTCAGACAGTCTTTGTCTGCAATTTACGGACATTTTTCGCCTGCGACAATGCGCTACCCATGTATGACGTCTTAGATGCTCTTTGGTAGGAACTCTAGAGCCCCCATATAGGTGCCTTGGTAGGAACACACAAAACAGTACTTAACAACGGCGACCTAAGCAGCCTATATCTCCCTTGATAGACAGCATATGCGTATTCTTTTCCCCTGTTACTAAGATTCTACGGGGACATAGAAAAGTGCTAATTTCTTTTAAAACTGCTCCAAAACTTCTCCTCCACTTCATAATTCACTTATAAAAATTTCTGTATCAAAACTAATACTTTTGTTATTTATACTGTGTTGTGTCAAACATTGCTATAAATATTTAATTGAATGAGTTCAACTTATTATTTTATAATTGTTTATTACTATAGTTCTGTAGTAAAATTGTATTTGTGTATTGTTGCACGAGATCACCACTATTGTTAAGCTCTCTCCCCCAAAGATTGCTGCTATCAGCTTCAGGCTTTTTGAGTGTAAGCCGTTCTCATCCCTGATTACAGGCAAATTTCGCAGACAGATTTTGAAATTTTAAAAGCCTGTCGCACACAGCTACAAAACTTTCTGCCACTGGAATTTCACTGCTAATTATTAAATTTTGTATGTTTTTAAAAAATGATTGCTGAGATATGAGATTATTTCACAAAACAATAATGAAATTACTTTTTTTATTATTTATACATTGCAGAAATACGCAACACAAAAGTCTATCTACAATACGGGATCGTTTAACCGATAACATTTACTTTTAATCTTTCAAAGTACGAAATAAGCTGTTAATTCATTACAAAACAACATAATATTTTTGCAGTGAATTATCGAAATCCCCAGTGGCAGAAAGTTTCGTAGCTGTCTGTGACAGGCTTTTAAAATTTCATAATCTGTCTGCAAAATTTGTGTTAATCAGTGGTGAAAATGGCTTACACTCAAAAAGCCTGAAAGGTGATTGGGGGGGGGGGGGGTAACATCAGGTGATATCGTGCAACAATACACCAATACAATTTTACTGCAGGACAATATAGTATAAACAATTGTGTGTACTCATTCAATTCATCTCATTCAATTAAATATTTTATAGCAATGTTTGACACAACACAATATAGATAATTATAAATAATAAAAGTATTAGTTTTAGTTTTTATACAGAAGTTTTTTTTAAGTGAATTGTTATTCGAAAGTTGCAGACAAAAACTGTCTGCAAGCCGCTTTTCTGTGTCCGTAACTATGTCGCGGTGTTTCTGCCACTGGGTCGAAATCCATCGTTTCATGTCTTATTAACAAAATTTACCTTTATCATGGCTAATTGCTCAAATAGCGATTGTTTCTCTTTTTCACTAAATAAAGATAGGCAAATATTTTCGCTGCTATAATGGACGAAATTCGTGCTATTTCTGAAAAGTGATATCACAGATGTTAAATACATATATTGAGTCAAAAATCAGCGAGATTTATGCCTTTTTTTGGCGTATGTTTTCTGATTACATAATTTTTGCATCTGATTACCGAAATATATGCAATTTTCTCATCTTTTGAAATACTGAATCAATTTAAGTTGGACATTGAACTTATCACACAAATATCTTGGATGAATTTTGTTCCAACATTTATCTAGTTTCCAAGTTGCAGCCACTTGAAATCAGGCTGCTACTTGAAAATATGCCACAACGATAACTTTTAGAATACTAAACTGGTTCAGACAGCAGCGCCGACTTTGAAAAATTTCTGGGGGGGCTCGAACCAAGGCTGTAGCCAAGATTATTTTTTGAGGGTGGGGGGCATCACATTTCTAATACAAGGTCATCAAATATGGTGTAATAATGTACACACGCTTACCCAAGGAAAAGAACATATGCACACACAAACAACGACCTGATTAACACAGGGGCACGTGCCAGGGGCTCTTGAGTAGCAAAGGGCCCCAAAACTGGACCTGAAAATGCCATCATAATCTTTGCCATTTAGTTTATGTAAATCGAATTTATATGGCAGTAACTTTTGTAAAAATAGTTATATTACTTTGCATCGATGTTTCTGAAAACTTTTGCTCCTCATGCACAAACTATAAGTGTAGCACAGTAAAGGGAATCATCTTCCTCTGAACTCACCCCGCGCCCCATACAGAGACTTTCAGCCTCTCTTGTTTTTCTTTCTTTTTTTCTTAGTCGATTTATGTCCATTTTCAATTGCAACAACCTTATTTTACAGCTATGATTTTGGTAAGAAACTAAATAAGAAATAGAGGAAAGAATTTCTTGTTTAATAGAGAATCAGTATTCAAAATTTCTGGGGGGGCTGATCCCTTACAGAAAATTTTCTGGGGGGGCTCAAGCCCCCCACATAATCGGCGCCACTGGGTTCAGATCAAAGTTGGGGAGTGAATTTAATACAGTTTAAATATCTTGGAAAAGTTTGCTAGGCAACTTGCTCCACCATTTTGTTTCCAAGTGGCGGCCACTTAAAAATTTTTTATTACAATAACTTTTGTAATATGGAATCGGTTTGAATCGCATTTGCACAGTTGACATATTCAAATATCTTTGATAAGTTCACTGGGCATCTCAGTCACTCTGTCCTTTGTTTCTAAATGGTGGCCACTTGAAAATTATCACAATAACTTTTGAACCGATTTGCTTAAAACTCCATATGTAAATAGACCTCTTTAATAAATCTACCAAGTTCATTAATAAATTGTAGCTGTCATTTTGAAAAAAGATGGTGGCATCTTCATAAGAAAAGATAAATCAACCTAACCTTCCTATGAGCCGGAACGACTCGTTTTAATTTTTTGATCAATAACCTCTAAAAAGTAATGATATCAGTACAAAAACCCTTAACGGGTTAAAAGTTTGTGACGCAGCTACTTTATCACTATAAGAATTTGAAATATGGGTCTTAAAAATAATGATATCAAGTTTTAAGTGACGCTCTTCTATTAGTTAAAATATACATAGATTTTCTTATTTGATCATTCGCTTTTTTCTTTTATTTATATTTACAATGCAAACATAATATTTTTAACTTCAAGATAAGACAAATATATAAAATATACTCACTGATGCTTTTTCATTTTCATTTCAATTTCAAAATAACAGTTTTAAAAGGAATGATATAAAAATTCCAGTCACGCCTCGGTGTCATTTTAAAAGATTTGTTTTTAGATTCCATTAAAATTACCTTTGTTTTGTCTGATAAAGTATATTTACACATTCAAACAGTGCTTTTAATTTTTAAATATGCTGTCAAATAATCACACTTTCACTGAGTTTGCATTATAAATAAAAATTATTTATTTCAATAAATCGATTTGTCTTTTGCGTCACGCTATCCAAAACTGCAAGTAAAATTTGTGCAAATGTTTTCTTTGCATCACACTGTCTCTTTGCAGAAATTCTCACTTAGTTGGATACTATGATACAAAATAACATTTACATATATTTTACTCACAGTTTTGGATAGCGTGACGCAAAAGACAAATCGATTTATTGAAATAAATAATTTTTATTTATAATGCAAACTCAGTGAAAGTGTGATTATTTGACAGCATATTTAAAAATTAAAAGCACTGTTTGAATGTGTAAATATACTTTATCAGACAAAACAAAGGTAATTTTAATGGAATCTAAAAACAAATCTTTTAAAATGACACCGAGGCGTGACTGGAATTTTTATATCATTCCTTTTAAAACTGTTATTTTGAAATTGAAATGAAAATGAAAAAGCATCAGTGAGTATATTTTATATATTTGTCTTATCTTGAAGTTAAAAATATTATGTTTGCATTGTAAATATAAATAAAAGAAAAAAGCGAATGATCAAATAAGAAAATCTATGTATATTTTAACTAATAGAAGAGCGTCACTTAAAACTTGATATCATTATTTTTAAGACCCATATTTCAAATTCTTATAGTGATAAAGTAGCTGCGTCACAAACTTTTAACCCGTTAAGGGTTTTTGTACTGATTACGTATTCACGCACGTCTGCACATTGTTGAGGCCAGGCCCAGTTGTCACCTTTCTAGCCAATTCACAAAGAAGATCTTCAAGAACACCTTTTAAAACCGAAACTTGTGATAATTTATTGACCTTGCAGCTGAAATTGTCAATCCAAATATAACAGTTACAAGATAAGAGAACTAATACAAAGTCAAACGAGGGGGCCTTTTGTAAAGCTTCTTCAAGGATTACCTTGATGCGGTTCGTTGAGTATTTTTTTTTTTTTTTTTAATAGAATGAAGATGTTAATCCATTGCCGTGTTTCTTTCTTCATAGTTAGGATCTGAAAGAATTTGCAAATTCATGGCTCTCTTTTGTTTAACACACGTTTCCTGCAATGGAAAAGTTTGCCTTAAGTACCCATCATTAATTTATATTAGGTCTCCTAGAAAAATTTTGTCTGTTAGAATGAAATAAATGACACCGGAATTTCGTAAGTGTTTGCCTTAAGGGCCCTCTTCACTCACCGCCGCCGGAAGACGAAACTAATGTTATTCAATGGGAAATTTTTCTTTACAAATAACTTATTAACTAATACATATTTTTAAATTCTGTTTTCACATTCTGAAAGTTCCCAGCTGTTCAATGGACGCACCTTTTCTAAATTATTATTTTTTTAATTTTTTATATTTTATTTTTAAGCTGCAAAATACAAATTTTCAATATGTGAAATTTTTTCATTTTGCAATTTCGAAATAAAATATTAAAAATTGAAAAATTACATTTTTAAAAAAGGTCCGTCCATTTAACAGTTGGGAATTTTCTGAATGTGAAAACAGAATTTAAAAATATGCATTAGTCAATAAGTTATTTGTAAAGAAAATTTCCCCATTGAATAACATTGGCTCGGGCTTCCGGCGACGGTGAGTGAAGAGGGCCGTTAAGTATTTTCGTTAAGCACCCATCATTTATTTATATTAGGTCTACCGGTAAATTCTGTCCGTTTGAATTACATGAATGACACCAGAACTTTGTATATCGATAATAATGTAATACTTGACCAAGAGATGTGTGACCTTCTTTTCAAGTGTTATAGGAATGTTATCGAACATAAATTTTAGATGTCAGTGTTTGAAATAATAAATAAATAAAATGGGAAAATTATAGAAATCATACATATTGTATTTAGGCAAAATTAAGATCCCATGTTTCAATAGAAAAATGGTACGAATGTAGTTACAACCTATACTTTTAGAAATATAGCACGTCATATTTCACAATTTAGTAGTAAGCGCCATTAAAATGGTAAAACTTAGCATAAAAATATTGATTGCAATTAAATTTGCTTAATTCGAACCTTTTTGACGTTTGGACCTGTACCACCCATAATATATATATATATATATATATATATATATACATAAAAGAACCTCATATGTCTAAAACTAGTTTTTCTTCGTAAATCGCAAGTACGATAAAACTGTAACAAAAGAAAATTTGAAATAGGCCGAATATTAAATTTAGTATGCAAAGAATGAAAGCTCGATAATATGAGCCCTGCTCCAGTTTAGAAACATATATTATTTTCCAGAATGCAATATGTTTTTCTTGATCTGCTTTATACTACGCTAAAATTTTGACAATCTTCCCCTCCCCTCTGAAACAGTTTGCTGACCACAACTTTGGTATCGTGTTACGCAAGCACGCAAGATAGTCCGACCTCTATTTAACGAACTTCTATTTTGCGAATTTCTTCATTTAACGAAGCTTTCCTTAGAAGTATGAATATTTTAAGAATTTCCTTGCAAAATAACCTCCAAATAGCGAAGTGAATTCTCTATTTAACAAACTTTTTACGTTCAAATTAAAAAACCGTCACACGATGAAATGTTGAAACCTTTTGAAACAACTCTTCGTGGACTATAATTTGTAGAAAACACACCAGAAGAAGTTTTCAAAGCATTGCAAAGATGCGAAAGTTATTACGAAAATAAACACTTTTTCAAACAAACAACACAGGCGAAATTAACGGACTGTTTCACTAATTAAAATGAAGAACACATTTGGTATGAATTACTAATAATTGCTGCTCTATGTCTGTACTGATAAGTATAAAGGATTTAAGTTCAAAAATGTCGATTTTGAGTTAAGTACATAGTCAGACTCAGAAAAAAAAATCTCTATCGATTGGTATAAAGGATTTAAATCCATGCCATTTAGTCTTTGAGAAAATTCATTGTTAAAAAAAAAAAATTCAAGTCAGAAATTTAGCATTAATCTTTGGTATAAAATATTTAATTTTTCCCTTTATTAAATGAAGGTTGACAATCATTGAACGGTATAAAGGGTATAAATCAACATAATCCCTTTTTCCTAATCGATTCTTCTGATTAGTTTTTAGTTAGTTTAACTTTATTTTTAGTCTCCTGAAAAATCAAGAATATGGACTTAAATCCTTTATACAGATATAATGACGCTAATGTCATAAATGTTTGTAAGAAAATAATTTTATCTACACAATATTAAAAAAAAAAAAAAAGTGTTTGAAAACAAGGAGATGTATTTTCTGGATTTTAATGCTGTTTTATCTTTATTTGTTATTTATTCATCCCACTTTTTATTTATTTATTTATTTATTTTAATTAATAAATTACAGCAAAAGAATATATGATCTATTTAAAAAAAAGCGTAATTTAATACTTTTTTACATGATTTTTAGTATTTATAAATTTAAAATTTGTTTTTTGAGTATTATAAAACATGAATCTCTATTTAACGAATTTTCCATATAACGAACTTTTTTGCTGGATTTAGCGACAGGTCCCACTGTATTTTGATCTTCTTCCTTTCATTTTACTTTTTCTGCCTTTTATAACGATTGAAGGGCAAGGTCAAAGAGCTATATTGTAGTAATTACTTTCACACAAAACTAGAATCAACCAAGCGACGACTTCGGAATGTTTGCAGTAACTCGTCCATGCATCCTCTTTAAATCTTGTTCTAATGGAGGACGACTTGACAGAAAAAAATAAAGAAAATCAATTGAAAAACAATAGCGATGGAGGAAGTGATAAATAGGAGTGAGAAAACAAAAATTAGATTGGTATAAATGAGAATTGATTTTCTGCGCTTCACACTTTAACGTCCGAATTGAATCAGATAACGACAGTGATGCTAGATTGGGGACTTTGTCCCCATTTTTGGGATTTTTGAGGCTTCTGGGAACAATTTTGGGGACCAAATGTTTGTGGGGACTTTTTTGGGGAATTCTAAAATTTTTGGGGACAAATATGGGGAGTTCCTTTAACTTTCTGTCAATGTTGGCAACATAATGATTTATCCCTACGACTAGGGACTTTCAATAGCTTTATTGTTATTTGGGGATTTTTTTCAAAAATTGCCTTCATTTGGGGGAAAATCTAAGCTTAAATCCACTTAAATCTGCTTGATATTTTTTTTTAATTTCTATTTTCCCTTTTTAATAGAAATCAAGGGGATTTTTTCGAAAAAAATACCCCCTGATTTGGGGAAATTTGAAGACCTGTTTGGGGAAATAATTTTCGACCATCTGGCATCACTGGATAACGAATATTTCAAATGTAAGTGAACATACTTACTGATAATAAGGAAACAACTCTTGTGGTACTTTTAAACTTACAGGCGGAACTCCTTTTAGGATGCTGGGCGTTCCAGTAAAAGGAAAAAAAAAAAAATCTTGATAGGAAAACTTCTACGTGTCACACACATTTCTTACCACATGTTAACCCTTTAACGTTTACTCCCTATTTTCTTCTGAAAATCTCTAAACAAACTAAAAAAAAAAAAAAAAAAAATGGCTATTAGGCACACTGTTGATCATGAATATCTAAAAAAAAAAAAAAAAAAGCAAGTATTTTAAATTTTCGAGCAATTTTTGATTTCAAATGTATGTTTATTACCTGATAAAATTCAAGTAATAATTAATTCTTCTTCTGTAATTAAAAATCATTTGTGCTCTCTTAGTAAAAAATAAAATAAAATAAAACTCCTAATTATATATTCCCTTACTTATTCATTAACACCAAATTCAATAATAATAATAATAATAATAAAAACAGCCAAATTTAGGTCTGTCACTTGTGGTACGTTTAGTTGCTGAAAATTTGCTAGTAAAAAATTTTTTCAATTTGTTAAATAGAGTATTTAATGTTATTTATAGATATGAAAGTTATTTTAAAATTAATAACAATAGTCCAGTTTTATAATATATTAATAGTAACAGTTCTAAGGTCAATTCAATGAACACTTTTGATTTTGAAAATTTATCTGGAAGTATCACTTATTATGACTTGTAATAAGACATTTGACGAACTTGGTTCAATTTTGGACTGTGATAGAAATTACTGAATTAATTTAGTTAAATTTTGTGTTTTTGAAAATATTTTACATAATGGAATTTTTTTACTTTCCGAACACTATAGTGTGGAAAGTATTGTAATCATGTCAAAAATCCGAATTTGAGATTTTGATGTTTCTATACGTTTCGAGGTCCCCTGAGTCCGTTTCCACTATTTTTACGATGATGTATGTGTGTGTGTGTGTGTGTGTGTGTGTGTGTGTATGTGTGTGTGTATGTGTGTATGTATGTGTGTGTGTATGTCTGTGAGTGAACACGCTAGCGTCTAAACGCTTTGTTCGAATAAGCTGAAAGTTGGTACATATATTGTAAGTCACCCTAGTACGAAACCTATAGAGTTTGGTGAATCTAGCACTTATAGTTTTTTTACAGGGACACCAGGAAAAATTCTTTATCATTATGGCCTATGGGGCCAAATTTTAAAAGTGTGATAGCGTCTAAACGCCTTATTAATCTGAGTAAAAAAAATTTACACATATTATAGGTCGCAGTTGCACCAACTGTATAGATTTTGGTGAATTTAGCACTTACAGTTTTTTTACAGGGACACAAAAAAAATTCTTTATCATTATGGCCTATGGGACAAATTTTTTAAACTGCGACAGCATCTAAACGCCTTATTCAATTGAGCTGAAAATTTATATGAATATTATAAATCTCTGTTGAACTAACTATAAGCATTTTGGTGAATCTAGCATTTATAGGTTTTTACAGGGACACAACGAAAAATTCTTTATCGTTATGATCTATGGGCTCAAAGTTCAGTAGCGTTCAATAAAACATCGTGTAACATATGGAGAAAAACACTCAAACACTCTATTATGTTTTTCTCTCTTTTGTTTGTTTAACAACTCCTCTTTCTTTACTTTATCTACAAAACTGTTAATTACTCAATGTTCGGAAAGTCGAGTGGAGTCACTCCACATTTTTTTCTTTACAAATTAAAGGTTTTCCTATGGTAGGGTGACCAGATCAAAGTACCTTTATAATAGAGAAGCATTAAAAATTGCTACAATTATCGAATTATGGATGTATTTTTTCATTCCTAATAAATAAGGACTGAAAATAAAGTGTTATTGATTAATAATTTAGTTTCTACAATTTTTTAAAACTTAGAAAAACGCCTTCAAAAAAGTGTTGTCAATATATCCTATTAGGACTTTTTCTTTTCGAGTGCCTTTACTAATATATTTTTATGAGAAAAAAATATTTAATTCTGATGCAAAATTCTTTAGATTTATTGATGATCTTATAACGTTTAATTGCAGTCATTTTCTAGAGGTTTCTACTGATACCTATCTATCCTAAGGGTACATATTGCTAAAATTTCTTAACTCTAATGTCCAAATCCCAATGACAAAAGTAAAAAATATGAAGAAGAGAAAAAAAAATACATGTATAACACTTATATAAGAACAAGACGCACGGATCCTATGAATACGAATGAATACGGTTAACGATAAACGTTAAAACTTAATCATGCGAGATTATAAAATCAAGGAGAAAATTAATAGAAGCAGGAATTTATTTTTACTAATTTTTACTTAGATATAGTTATTTTTCATAAATATGATAATATGATTATAAAAAATAATATATTCTGCATTCAGTTTTATTAGTATAACATAATTAGAGAGAGAGAGAGAGAGAGAATTTTTCATCTTTTTCTGATGAATTTTTTAACCTTTCTGAGCTTCTCCTACATAAAGAAATTTTTCATTCTTATTGGTCTTTGCGGTTTCAGTGATCTTGTATCTGTTGCTTGGCTTCTACTACGCTTAATAAATCATTATTATATATATATATATATATATATATATATATATATATATATATATATATATACATATATATAACATTATTAAAAGGTTTAAGCAATTAAATAATGTTGCTGCCATCTATGTGTAATTTTATGAAATAACTATAATTTTGTTGAACATCTGTAATTGTTAAAAATAAAAATAAAGAATTTAAACAAATAAAAGAATTTAGATTAGATTAGATAAATTATACGTAAATTTAGAAACTCTTTAGTTAAAATTGTTATTGCATATCTGTTCCTATTTCGGTAATTTTCTATGAGTTTATATATATGACAAAATATTGATTAAAATCTAGGCTGTATAAGACACACACACAATTTATGAAAGTCACTATAAACTGGATTCATCCTAATGGAATTTCGGAAACAAATAGTGAAGAACTTTTAAAAAATTACTTTATAAATTTTTTATCTTTATAAAATGAGCGTATTTACTTATTGACTTATTATAAAATAGTTATTTTTTTATTAGTTTGTATTAATATTTAAAATTTAAAATTAATGTGTAATATATTAACCGCTACTTCAATTCATTGTAACATTTCATTGTTAGAGTACTTTGTTTACACTTTTATATTTATGTTGTGTGCAAGTTGAATGTGTTTTTAATTATTTGTTTTCAATTATTAATTCTTTTGCTTTTATTTGTTTATTTCTTCTATTGAAAAATTTTCGTCGGATAGGTGATTAGGCATATGCATGTTAAAAATCTCAGCTTTACGTTTATAGGTAAACAGAAATTACTTACCTTTTTACATAAATTATTTCAATATATACCTATGGTTATTGTTATGCTTTCCCATTTTTTAATGTGTGTGTGAGTGGTTATTTTTTCACCTTATCTCTCTTTATGGGTCCTATATTTCATGCAAAATAATACTATTAAAGGTTGTATAATAACAATAATAAATTACACACACTGTAAATACAAGTGTCTGAAATTCAGACACAATTGTGTCTGAAACGGGTGTTCAATTTCAAGATGCTAAAAAGTGTCTTAAAAGGCACATCGTTTCACACTCGAAACGTCTGAAATTCCGCCATCTATGATCCTGTCTACATTGAATATTTTTCATAAATAAGTAAATAAAAAGATGCGTTTTATACTGTTTACCTGTGAAAAATAGATTTTAAAATATCCTAGAGCATAAAAAAAATATATTAATAATTTTTACAAAAATATTCCCCGTTGCCCCGGCTGGGAATCGAACTGGCAACCAACAGAATCAAAGTTGAACGTCTTCCCAATAAAGCCATCGGTGCTCACGCTGCACTCTCCTTGTATAATGAAATATATTCTAGTATCCGTAAAACAAATCGAAGTTTTATGTCTTTGCAATAAAACTGTCCATAAGAAGTAAAGCTTAATGCATATTATCTTACAGTTCATGTGTAGAGGTTTAGAGTTTTTTTTTTTTTTTTTTTGTAAAATGCGTAATAAATATGAAAAAATAGTAGACTATGGATTTTAAACGATTTTTTTTTTTTTTAACTGGTATTTGCAAGAAAACAAACTATATACATGAAACCAAAAAAAAAAAAAAAAAAAAAAAAAATCTCATGTGGGCACCACATTACTTCCTTATACACTTTTAGAAATATACATAATGTTAAAAAACATTGTCATTGGACCCGAAACAGTTGGCTAAAAATATTTTAAAAAATAAATTATCACCGTGTGCCGTTCAGCTTTTCTGAAGGTTAGTTAAAAACCGATGCAAAATTTGTACTGGTAACGCTGACGAAGGCAACAGGGACCCGAAAAAATTGACTAAAAGTATTAAAAAATGCATTTTCACCGTGTTCTGAACTATTCTGAAAGTTTCAGATGTCTAGCTAGTCGGGAAGTTAGTTAAATAAATTTTCTGTTGAACCATATAAACGCTGTCGAAGGCAGCAGTCACCTGAAACAATTGGCTAAAAATATTTAAAAAATGCATTGTCACCGTGATCTGAGTTTTTCCAGAAGTTTTAAATGTCTAGATAGTCGGGAAGTTACTTAAAAATAGATTGCAAGATTTGTACTGGTAACGCTGCAGAAGACAGCAGGGACCCTAAACAGTTGGCTAAAAGTATTTAAAAAATGCATTTTCACAGTGTTCTGATCTAGTCTGAAAGTTTCAAATGTCTAGCTAGTCGAGAAGTTAGTTAAATAAATTTTCTGTTGAATCACATAAACGCTGCTGAAGGGCAGCAGGTATTAGGAACAGTTCGCTAAAAATATTTTTAAAAGTGCATTGTCAACGTGTTCTGAACTTTTCTGAAAGTTTCAAATGTCTAGCAAATCGGGAAGTCAGTTAAATTGCAAGATTTGTCCAAACCGTTTTTGAGTTATTACCGTTTTTTGATACATTTTGGCCATTATGAACCTAATTTTCCTAAATATCTCCAAAACGGAAAATCGTACAAAGTCCAAAAAGGGAGGTGTACAACTAGATGTTATAACAAACATATGTACCAATTCGCAACTTTCTACGTCCAACCGTTTTTGAGTTATGCGACATACTCACACGCACACACACAGACACACATACATACAGACGTCACGAAAAATCGTGTAAAGTCCCTTATATCTCTAAAACGAGAGCTCGTGTTAAGACGACACTTGCTGGTGTACAACTAGACATCATGACAGTCACACGTATAAATTGGCAACATTCAGCGATCATTCGTTTTCGAGCAATGTGAAATGCAAAATCCATTTCGCAAATCGGGATTACTATACTTCCTTATACTTTGTATAAGGAAGTAAAAAAAATGCTCTTTTACATTTTGAAGTGTAGGGAAACATAAAATAATTTTTAAAACGCGAAAAAAAAAAAAAAAAAAAAAAAAAAAAAAACAATTATGCACAAATTGTTTAAGATCGTTTAGTTACGAATTCGCTTTCTTAGCTACAAGTTGCATGCTTCGTTTATCTTAATATTTTTTTTGATTTATTACATGAGAGAATTTTAAATAAAAATTAACTTTGTTTTTTAATTTTTAACAGAATACGATCCGTGTCTAAGTTTTTTAAATAAGTTAACTACCTATATTACGTAAAATAATGTCAAATTTATTTAAAATGTTAAAACAGGATATGCATGCTGCTTAAAGTAGATTCCATATGGAAAATTTGTTAAGTAATACAAATGTCTGAATTTCTAAGTGTCTGAAATTTGTAATGTCTTAATTTTTAAATGCCTAAATTGTAAAATGTCTGAAAATTTATGTGTCTTAAAATGTTATATGTCTTAATTTCAGGCATATTGGCCTTATTCAGACACTTATCTCAGCTCATTTATAAAAAAGACACTTACGTGTCTTAATTTAAGACAGCACATGCGTCTAAAATTATGCATGCGTAAGTGTTTCAGACATTTATGTGTCTGAATTGACATTTCAGACACATTTCTGTCTGAATTTAAGACGCTTCTATTTACAGTGCATAGGTGGTTTTTTTCCATTAATTTAGAAATATTATCTTATATGTTAAAAGTGTAAAAACAAATATATATATTATTACACTACATTGCATAACAAAATTATGCTGCAATTATACACAATAATTCAGAAGTATAATCTTATACGTAGAAAGTGTTTAAACAAATTTATTTATATATTTTTACTTTCTTCTATATGTAATATAGAGAAAGTATTGGATTCGTAAAAATTTTCGACCTCGGGTTTTTGATGGATTTACACGTTTTGAGAGCTGTAGAACACGATTTGACCCTTTTTAGAAAATGTCTGTCTGTCTGTCTGTCTGTCTGTCTGTCAGTCTGTGTGTGTGTGTGTGACAAAATTTTGTGGCAACTGTATCTCAGGAACTACAGCACAGAATTTCATACAAATTAGTATGTAGTTGCACCTTGACATAAATTAGTGCCTATCAACTTTTGGTAAAAATTGTCTTACAGGTTGCGTTGCCATCCCGCTTTTTCTAAATTTTTAACATGGTGATATAGGACAAAATTTTGTATAAATGTGCATAAAGAGAATTATTTTTTAGTAATCATTATGAAATTTACAAGAATTATTTATAATAGAGGTAGTCAACTGGGGAAAAAATTTTGTATGCGTAGGAGCCTCGTGAACCCCCCTAGGGCGGAAGTCCCCCCTCGAGGGGAGTAAATTTTCAAGATAGGTATCTTTCGAAAGGTCTCGTCAATACCTTTAAAACGAATGGTTGAACTATAAATCTGTGATAATTTAAAACAAAGTTATCGATTTTTTTTACTTTTAACAAAAAGTAACTTAGAAAAAAAATCGTATTTTTTTTTTTTTTTTTTTTTTTTTTAACGAAATTTAACCAGACTTGGTATTTAGTTGGCCCCTGACATAAACTGGGGCTGATTAGATTTGGGGATCAATCACTCAACAGGTGGTGCTGTGATCGTATTTTTTCTAAATTTTTAACATGGCAGTATAGGACAAAATTTCGTATAAATGTACATAATGGGAGTTATTCTTAACCTGTGATTGTGAAATTAATATGAATTATTGATAATAGTAGTAGTTAATTAGGAAAAAAATCTCGGTCATCGCTTCCCCCCCCCCCCAGGGGAAAGTACCCCACGGGGGGAATGGTAAATTTTCAAAATGGGTATCTTTCGAAAGGTCTCGTCAATATCTTTAAAACGAATGGTTGAACTATAAATATGTGATAATTTAAAACAAAGTTATCGATTTTTTTTTTTTAACGAAAAAAAACTTTGAAAAAAAATCGTTTTTTTTTTTTTTTTTTTTTTTAATATTGTTACTGCGTGAATTTGTATAGGAAAATATAGAAGAAAGTCTTGTGGTGGCCACAGCATACTAGTTTACAGTAAAAAATTGTGCTTGTGTGTATTATATATATATAAATTCCAGATATATATTAAGAAGATTTAATTGGATGAAACACATCACATGATGAATTTTCATTGGCAAATAGCCATTAAAATATAAATGCATTTTAAAATAAATTTTTTAGCAGTCACTAAAAAGTTATAAAAGACTTTTCGCGAATATTAACTAGAAGAAAGTTTGGCTTCATTTCTCTAGTTTATCAAGTACTGCCTATTTCTCTTTTAGAAGACTGCGTTCAACTTCTAAATAAAGAAAAACACCTGTTTAAAAAATAAAACAACATAAAATGTGTGATGGTAAAATCATGTAAATAGTGCTTCTTACTCCTTAATCAAGTTAGTCTATTCTCTAATTTATTCAAATTTCACAAGTTTTAACAAAGCAAAGGTTACTATTAAACTGCCAAGAATTTTATGAAGAATTAAAAAATATAACTAGTTCAAAGGGTAAAAGCGTGACCCTATTTTACTTATTTTTCTTCTCTTTAAGCTCACTTCATGCCTCATGAAGATAAAAGATTATGAAGATCAAAGAGAAAAATAATAAAAATAAAATCTTGTTAACGCTCTTCGTTAAAATTCAGTCAAAAGAGAAGAGATGCTGTACAGTCAAGACTATATCAAATGTCTGGGAAGAGAGGATTGCGATATATTCGTATAATGGATGACATCAAACCTCCAAAATTATCATAAGAGTTTTTTGTTTAAAGGAGCATTTGTATTGTATTCGAAAATTTTAAATATTTTTTTAATAATTTAGAGAACTACATTTATAACACAGTTAAATTTCTTTCTTTTTATCATTTTTTAGTTTCCCATCATACTATAGGTATGGGGAACTTAGGTAATCGTGAAAATTTTCGACCTCGGTTTTTTCAATTTTTTACTTGTTTTCAGGTGTGAGGAATCCGAAAATGACAAATTTTCTATGGTGTCTGTTAGTGGGTTAGTGTGTCAGTCCGTTAGTCCGTTAGTTTGTTAGTCTGTGTACACGATATCTCAAGAACAAATTGTCGCAGAGGGGGTCAGATCAGTTTTAAAATATTACTTTCGACACTGGCAAGAACCCTATTCGTTTGCAACATTCGAATTTAAAAACTTCGTAAGTTATTAGAAATTTACGATTTTCTTAACATGGGAGAATAGGACAAAAATTCACTTAAACGTGCATTTAATGGAAACTTTTTACTGTAAAAATGTCAGACCAGTTTTAAAATATCACTTTTGATGCCGGAATGAACATCAGTAACTATAAATAGGCTACTTTGAAAATTTCGCAAGTTATTGGAAATTTACGAATTTCTTAGCATGGCAGTATAGGGCAAAATTTCACATAAACGTCAATTTTGAGAGATATTTTCTTCGTAAAGATGTCAAACCACTTTTGAAATATTATTTAGGACACTGGCATGAATATTAATGACTATGATTTTTCCAATTTAAAAAATTCTTAAGTTATTTGGAATTTACGATTTACTTAACATGTCAGAATAAGGCAAAATCGAGCATAAATTTCCATTTTGAGGATCATAAATACATTAGCCAACTTCAAAATTACATTTATGATATTTATTTGAACATGATTGAATACAAATATTCTAATAGGAAAATTTCGTAAATTATTCGTAATTTACGATTTTATCAACGTAGCGAAATTGTAAATTTTTCATATAAATATGAATTTTGAGGATTATTGCATTGGAAATAGTAGCATGAAAATTAAACAACGGAATCGACCCTGATAAAATAAATTAATAGATTAGAATAAGATAAATATATCGAAGTGCACGGTGGATAGCCTATTAAGCGGGGATTTCATTCTGTCACTGTATCAAGCTTTGGTCAGATTCATTTCTTTTAACGTGATTATAATATGTCTCGCACTAGAAATTTATGAGAACATAAATAGGATGGGGAACTGAGTAGAGTCCACCTATGCCAACTAGTTTTAAGTGCATATAATCCGTTCTCTACTTATAATGCTTTAATACAATAAAATATAGTTTCTTTCTTTTTTTGTTTTTAATTGCATTTCAATCAATGTTGAACATTTAAAGGAAAAAAAAAAAGGACAATAAAAATAACCTTTTAATGAAACTATTAATTGCCTATATACACTATCTACCAATAAGTATTTGGACATTTTCGAATTTAGACGTTTTGTTAAATATCTAGAAAAGTTCTTTAGGAATCATCTTGAAACTTTGGTAGTGTAAAGAACATGTTATACCTCATATATTTCAGCAAAAGTTGTGCCGTGATAAGGAAAAGGGACCAGTAAAAAATTAAATCAAAATAAAAATGTTGTGAATCACCCTGTAAAAAGTAATGCTTTAAAAGCGTTTTGTCTGTATCATATGATTATGAAGATATTTCTCGTTATCTGTATAAATTTATATGAGACTACCACATATATTCATGGAGATATAACAATCTTTTTAAAAAAAATTACCCTCCCCCCCCCCAAAAAAAAAAAAAAAACTTTTAAAATTATAACACGTAGGGTATTAGACTCAGTGCAAAGCCATTTTTAGGAAAATTGGCATACTACATTAGACACAGCATACTGAAATTAGAATGTAAAAATATTAAATAACTTGTGAAATATGAGCATTTTTAACTAAATGATTTTTAACTACGCATGCGCTATTTTTTTTAAATAATTTCATTTGCATAATTTAATAGCCAAAAGTATTGAGCAACTTATTTGAAAATCCCAAACAAATATCGTGTAAGGTCAAAAAGTTATGAGAGACAGAAAGAACAGAATTTCATTTCATCTCAAAAGTAAAAAAAAAAAAAAAAAAAGAAAAAGAAAAGAAAAGAAAAAGAAAAAAGAAAGAAAGGTAATAGGGTTTTTCTTATCAATATTTATTTACAATCGGCGAACACTGCATTGCCATTGGGCATTGATTGAATCAAAATATAAATGCGAGTAAAACCCCGTATTGTTTAGCTTTTATTTTGAGAGAACTGAATTTCTCTTCATTCTATTTCTCATAACTTTTTGAATTTACACGACGTGCGTTTGGGGTTTTCATATAAGTTGCTCAATACTTTTGGCGATTAAATTATGCAAATGAAATTTTTTAAAAGCTAGCGCATGCGTAGTTAAAAATTATTTAGTAAAAATGCTCCTATTTTGTAAGATATTTAACATTTTTGCATTCTGATTGCAGATTGATTTGCATTCTGATTTGGCATTCTAATGTAGTATGCCAAATTTTCTAAAAATGTCTTTGCATTGGGTTTAATACCCTACGTGTTATAATTAAAAAAGTGAAAATTTTTTTTGCAATAAAATATATATATATATATATATATATCGCCAGGAATATATGTAGTAGCTTCAAAAAAATTTATACCTATAATGAAAAATGTCCTCTTAATCACATGCTAAAAGCAAAACGCATTTAAATTATTAATTTTTACAGGGTAATCCAAAACATTTTGAGTTTTGTTTAACTTTTTACTGGTCCCTTTTTCCTCTTCAGGACACAACTTTTGCTGAAATATATGAGGTATAACGTGTTCTTTACACTACCAAAATTTCAAGATGATTCCTAAATAATTTTTCTACATATTTGACAAAAGGTCTAAATACGAAAGTGTCCAAATACTTTGGTAGATAGCGTATGAATAAACACACACTCTCTTTTGAAATAGACACGTGTTATTAGAGTTCTCCAAGAAACAATTTAGCAGTTTAACAATTAAAATAACAACAATTGATGTAACATTGCTGAAACCAACAATGAATAACCAAAAAATATCGAATACTAAAGTACGTAAGTAAACATTGTTGATATTTTTCAACAATATGAAAAATAATTTTACAAGAAAGACTTCTTCAATCATTACTTAAAAAGTTTTTGAGCGATTTGAGCGAATTTTTACGAATTGCTAAAAAACTAAATATTTTTTCAAAAATAGTTATTTAAGTAGAATCAATAAGTGATTTTTGACAAATATTCAGTTATGGAAAATACAAGGCGTAAAATCTTGGACGAAAAAATGATGCAAAATCTGTATCGATCATCAGCCATCAAACGATCGATTTCCATTCTAGAGAAGAATAATTTTAAGTGGATTAGTGATCTAGGCTCTGGAATTTTCGGAACTGTCGTCGCACTTGAGAAAAGATCGACTCAAGAAATTGTTGCAGCTAAGATAGTATTGCAAGAAAAAGTAAGAGATTCTGAAAGAAAGCTGTGGTCATCTTTGTCTCACGATAACGTGCTTCCTCTTCTAGAGAGTTATTACTTGCCAAAACCCCACACATGTGTATTTTTGACGCCAAAACACCGAGGTACTCTTGGCTTAGCACTGGAAAACTCTATGCTACACGTTGAAAGAAATGGTCTCAAGCGAGCTCTATCTTGGCTTCGCGGAATACTGAAAGGGGTCGCCTATTTACACCAGCAAAGTCTCTGCCACTTAGATTTGAAGCTTTCAAATGTTTTGATTACCGATTCCGATGTAGCAGTAGTATCAGATTTTGGATGTATGGTGCGCACTGATGCAGCTGTGGACAATTATGGTGCTCCATTTATTTATAGACCTCCACAAGCCGTGATCCTGAAAGATAACAGACGAACTGTCGTGGATGGATACAAGTTTGATATGTATACCATTGGAATCCTCGATGCAGAGCTGTTTACTAAGAAGAAGATTCGAAAAACAGTAAAATTTCAGGATCGAAATCCAACATGGGCGAAAGACATGTATCCGGTAATATTTGATATTTTGGAGGTGAATCAATTCAAGAAGTGTGTAAATCTTGCATTCTTGATGTCTAACGTGGGACACAAGACTCTCAGATGTATGAGAAATTTTATAACCGGATGCATCGATCTTAATCCGCAAAACAGGCCAGCAGCTCAGAAAGCATTGAAACATCGATTGATTGGAGGTTTCGGAGAATTTAAAGCAAGTAAGAACGATATTTGGCAAGTGAAAGCTTCCCAAAAGAAGATCCTTTTCTTAAATTCATTGTTTATTGCTCGAGCTGCAGCCTTGAAGCTACCAACGAATACGTCTGGATCACTACAAATCACAAATGAAGAAAAATGTGTCCCGAAAAATCTAAAGTCAAAGCGAAATGAAATAAATCAGGATGCAACAAAGTGTGATTCTGACGTCGACATAACTCAAAATCAAAAAACTCCGGAACTGAAAACAAGAAAAAAGTCCGGATTCATCAAGATAATAAATCGCTTCACCTTTCTATTCCGAAAATTAAAAAAATAATAATTTTAATACCAGTCACTTTCAGCCTATTTTGACAATAGAACTTTCTGTCTTGGAATTCAATAGTACAAGCCTCAATCCATAGTCCAATGATTCAATAATTTTACATGGAGCCACCTAACCAGGACGGGGGTTTAGCCAAATTCTTTTGTTACAAACCCAGAAGTCAAAATTCTCTACAGTCTTTCAAAATTATCCTTCAGTCATATATATATATAACTTCAACCTGTATCATTATGTGGACTTAATAAACCCTTTGTTCTGGCATAATTCTACTTTTTTTTTCTTCTGTGTATTGTCTAGTTTATTCAAATGAATTGTACTACAAAAATAAATTTTAAACACATTTTTTTATTCTTAATTATAAAATTGCTGAAAAATGAACATATTACACTAACAGCCTTTTAATAATTGATGGAGCAAATAATGTAAGCTTAATCGATTGCATTAAATGAATAAGCAAGAATATATATATATATATATATATATATATTGTTTATACTTTTAACTAATATATATTTATATATAACTTACCTATAAAATTGCTATGATAAAATGATAAGCCTGGCAGCATTCCTAAAATTTTATGCTCATTTTATAGTCACCACTATTTTATAACAACAAATTTTTACATAATATTTTAGCATTAAAACATTTAGATATAACTAACGGTTGTTTAAACTACTGGATCTCCAGATAAGGAGCATATACGGTAACACATATAATAAATATTAAAATTTTTCAATTATTTAATTTTAATATTAGTATTAGTTTAAACAATTACTATCATCAATCCCCAAAGCTACCAAAATCAAACCAAAAAATTTAAATAAAACAAGAGAATTAGAAGTATATAACAGCATGTTTGGCATTCTACCGTTTTCAAGGGCTTGGTAAATTACAAAGCATGCAAAGTAAATGGTTTTCTATCACAAATTGAGCATAAGCTAAATTTCCCTTTGCTTTAAGCCCTAACCATTTACTATACACACATCAGGAAATGAAAAGGACAAAATATTAAATTAATAATTTTAAACAAAGGTTGAAAGGATCGTCTATCAAAGGACGCTCACCTTAACACCACGAAAAGAAAACAACAAACCAAGTACTAAATTGAATACCCGATAACCAAATTGCAAGTAGTAATATTTAAAATATAAACACACATACATATGTATGATTAATTCGCTACATAGACAGATACATTTAACCCCCCGTTGTATCTGTCTATATATATATCTGTATTTTTATATTGATATATTTAATTGTAACTCCTACCCTTGGGTTAATTGCTTGTAACTCAAAATACTTGTACCAAATTTCATAAAAATAATTTTATAACATATCGGAATTATTTTTCGTAACCCTGTAAACTAATTACCACTTTTATGCCAACCATCTTCAACGGAAACCATGGTTCTAAAGATATTTTTAGAAAATTTAGTGTACTACATTAGACACGGCATACTGCAATGAAAATGCAAAAGTTCTCAATATCTTACGAAATATGTGCGTTTTTACTAAATAATTTCTAACTACACCTGCGCTAGCTTTTAAGAAAATTCATTTGCATAATTTAATAGCCGAAGGTATCGAAAAACTTATATGAAAACCCCAAACAAATATCGTGTAAATTCAAAAAGTTATAAAAGATAGAATGAACAGCATTTCAGTTCTCTCAAAATAAAAGCTAAACTATAAGGGGGTTTACAGACATTTTTATTTTGATTCAATCAATGCCCATTGATATTACAGTGTTTTCGCTGATTGTAAATAAATATTGATAAAACCCCCTAATATCTTTCGTTTTCTTTCTTTCTTTCTTTCTTTTTTTTTTTTTTTTTTTTTTTTTTTTTTTGGGGGGGGGGGGGGTAGAACTGATATTCTGTTTATTCTATCTCTCGTAACTTTTTTAATTTACACGATATTTGTTTGGAGTTTTAATATAAGTTGCTCAATAATTTTGATTATTAAATTATGCAAATGAAATATTAAGCTAGCACATACGTAGTTAAAAATTATTTAGTAAAAGTTCTTATATTTCGTAAGATAATTAATATTTTTGTATTCTGATTGCAGTATGATGTGTCTAATGTATTATGCCAAGTTTCGTAAAAATGGTTTTCACTGGGTCTAACGTGTTACATTTTAAAAAGTGGCATTTTTTTAACAATTTTTTAAAGAAACTGTTATATATCAATGAATACATGTGGTAGCCTCATAAACATTTATACTCATAATGAGAAAAAATCCTCATAATCCCATGCTACAGCCAAAAGACATTTAAAGCATTACTTTCTACAGGGTGATTCAGAACATTTGACTTTTGTTTAACGTTTTACTGGTTCCCTTTTCCTTTTCAGGACACAACTTTTGCTGAAATATATGAGGTATAACATGTTCTTTACACTACCAAAGTTTCAAGATGTTTCCTAAAGAACTTTTCTAGATATTTCACAAAACGTCTAAATTCGAAAGCGTTCAAATACTTATTCGCGGATAGTGTATAAAATGTATATGCATCACACAGTGTACTTAAATGTAGCATAGCATGGAAAACGCATAACATAACATAAAATGCACTTTAAGCAATTTCCAATTTCAGGCTTAATATATCCAAATTCTTTTATGTGGTCTTGTATGTAAACGAATGTTGAATGCTTTTCACCTCCTATTTTATATTAAGCATGTGTTTTCGTATGTATTTTATTTTTTCATTATGTGTTAACCCTCGCTTTCCCAAGATTAAGGAGTTACTGCAGAAAAATTAATTTCAGGTACCACTTGGCACGTTTGGTGAAAATCTCCAGCACCGCGCCCTTTTTGTAACGTTTAGAAGTTGCAACATTCCACTGATTACGTTTGCTATCTCTGGCGAATTAGCGCACTTTTTGAAGGCGGGCTTAACTAAATTTCAACTTCAAATTGGGGTCAAAATGGCCCCCATCTTGGGAAAGCGAGGGTTAATTTAATTGTGCTTGGTGTAGAGTAAAACTGTCAAAATATACTAATGAGGAATTTCGCCTCCAGATGTAATACATTTGAACTCTTTTGTATGTCTCTATATATGAATCATTTTATCGATCTCAGTTAAAATATTTAAATAATATTCCCTTTTGATGAAGATTTAGAATACAGAATTTCTTATATGTATATAAAATAGATTGATAAAAGGCTCGCAGAACAATTCATGGACAAATCCCTAAAAACTTAATTTTTTGATTAAGAGGACCTCAAAACGTGTAATTATAACAAAAACTCAGTTTTGAAAATATGATCCAAAAGAAATAATTTATCTATCGCATATAAGCAAGAAAAAAAAGTAAAATTTACTATATTATTCCTTTTTCAAATATTTAAACGTTATCTGTCTCTGGGCTCAAGATATTCAGAAGGGAAATTTGAATTTCTTAAATTCCTGCCATTACCTTATTATCACTCGAACACTTTCGCGCAAATGCTTGTTTTTCTTTTTCTTTCTTTCTTTTTCTTTTTCTTTTTTTTTTTAAATAGATATTAAGATAATATCTTAAAAAAAAAATGTTTTAAAAGTATTTAATTGGAAACGAGTTTAAAATAGTGCTGCTATAATTTATTTATTCGTAATTTTCTCTTCGTATTATTATTACACAGACCGACAAAAATGAAGTTGACAAAACTTGATTGGATGATTTCAGCTGATTTTTATGTTTTCTGATATGCTGAAACCGAAAATGCAGCCCATTTTTCTCTATCACGTATAGATTTTTGTCAATACAGGGTGTTTACCGACACGATTTCTTACATATACCATCATAATAATCGGTTGGTTGGTTGATAGGGTTTTATGTCGCACTAGTGCAATTACAACATTAGGCATCTATTATTAATTAATCATGGACACATACTACTTCATTTTCGGTTTCAGCACACCAGAAAACATAAAGGTCACCCAAAATTATAAAATCAAAATTTTACATGTCGTCCTGTGTTATTATTATTTTATTGGGTTGTTCGATAAATAATGTCGTTTTTTTTTATGTTTTTCAAAGTGAATTTTTTTATATTAACAACAAACTTTAATCAATGATATATTGACCATTTTGTTGGATGACCTTTTGCCATCTTTCGGTAAGTTTAAAAATTCCACGTTCGAAGAAGCCTTGGTTTTTAGAAGCGAAGATTTTAAAAAACGACATTATTTATCGAACAACCCAATAGCATAAAACTTTAAGAAAAATTACTAAGTATAAACTGTATAACATTAAAAATAATTTTTAAACTTTGAACTCTAGTTTATAGTGTGCTATTTATTTTCATTTCGATATTATGTTCGTGCAATTATTAGTTCTCTAATTATGGGAGGGGGGGGGATGCTTTAAGCGATGTAAAACAATTCGGAATTTTACAACATTCGATGCACCCTGTATGTAAATTGTATCATTGGCGTCATTAACTTATCTAATTACGAAATATTTGCATTTTGCGTAATTACTAGCATGTTTCATAATGATAATACATACAGCATTCCCCCACGCTAAGTTCTTTGATCAAAACTTTTGCTATGCTACTAAGTAGAATGAATGTGAAACATGCATAATCATAACCCATTATTTTATAGAAAGTCATGCAAAGATCGTACCGATCATCGAAAATCAAGGCCAAAGAAGGAGTAAGCCTGATGGGTGCTCAACATTTTTCAAAGGTTTTTGTTTGCATGTAAGGCTAGCTCACAATTAATTTTCTGAACAAGAGACAGTTTCAATACAGATTATCGTTGGCGCCTACGTTAAAAAAAAAATAAAGTAGCACCCATAATTTTGTAATTTTCGAGTGATTATGCTTTGATTTTATTGATTGCAGTATTATTTTTTTCTCATACATCGTGTGATCTCAGAACAATCATTCAGTAATCACCAAATTGCCTGTTTCGAGATTAGTTATACTAAGTTGGGTTGGACCTAGGCAGTTATCTGGCCCATCCCAAATGCAGATTCAGGGTTGATTTATTTTGTAGAATGGCGGTCTTAATTTCAGTAACTGAATAGAAAAGGAAATATTGGAAGGAAGGAAATAACACGGTATAGCATTAAAAAAAGTCTTGGGCTACTACCCAAAAATTTATGGCTGCAAGGATTTAGTTCACTTTTGAATGACAGAATGTACAATTTTTTTGTTACATTATAGTGTAAGACATTGTAAAAAAAAAAAAAAAAAAAAATGACATTCACATTAAGCATGAAATAATAAGCTATTTATTTTTACTCTGTAAATAGCAAAAAATGATTTAGTAATTGATAGGATATTATTTGAAAGCCATTATAAAATACTTAAAAAAATGTAAATTGTAATGAATTATAATTAATTAATTCAAAATTATTAAGCATATATATATAAATATATATTCAATAGATGTGTCAGTTAAAAGAAACTAAGTAAAAAAAGCTCATATGTGTTGCTAATTTAGAAAATAGTTTAAAAAAGTGGCTTTTACTAATAAATAAAATGATAATTTAAATGTATATTTAAATTATCATTTGAAATTATTATTATTATTATTATTTAAATATAATATTGATTTTTATTATAATAATTTTAATTATGTTTTAAGGGTTGCCTGTAAATTAGCTAAACGCTTTGAACGTAGCGTTATTCTGGAGGTCGTAAAAGAAACCCGCGAAATCACCGATTGGCAGCTGTCAAACAAAAAAGTTACCATAAATTATGTTACCATAAATTTTGTGTAATTCCCTTAAGGGTCACGTTTTACGGGAACAGATAATTTTATTTTCCCCTTGGTTTGAAATAACCCTTACTGTCCACCCTGAAACAGAGGCTAATGGCTATGTGTGTAATTATATTCAATGATTAGTGAACAAGGATAACTGATATAATTTCATAATTTTCAATGTTCATATACTTAAAGATGTCAGGTTCAAACTCGAGAAAAGAAATTTTGTGTCACACCATTATTTAGATAAGAAATTTAAATGCAATGAATAAAGGGATGATGTTGACTTTAAATGGCAAAATATAAGAACTAAGCATAGATAAGATTGATATTTCTGCCGGGAAACTTTAGTGGAAATTTATCGATTAACAGAAGCTTCTTTTTCACTCAAAAATAATGTTAAGTCGAACTACTTGATCCGGTATATTAAATACTAGCAGGCTACGTCCGCTTCGCTGGTCACTAAATTTAAATGAATTTTCAAAAGAATCGAATCACTATTTATTTTTTATAGCACATTTTGAGCTTTGTAACATAATTAAAAATTCCTTTTAAAGTCAAAAAGTCAAAATAACATATTACAAATTAAACTAAATAAAATATTTCTTGCATTTTGCACTCGTTTTGCAACATAGACCTATTATAAGAGTGGGCGGAACAATGGAAACCTTTTTAGTGGCAAAGATAACTCATAAAAAGGTCATGTGAATGTTGATCTACAGGAAGCCAAACTGGTCAATATTGAAATTTACTCGCCATGCTCTAAACTCTTCTTTTTATTAAGCAGACGATATTTTCCCTTTTTCTTTGAAAGTTCTTTTTAAAATTTTTATTTCACTTTAAAAGTTAGATTGTTTTGAATTTAAAAAGAATTTTATAGCAAGAAATAGTAATTAGATGTACTTTAAAAACCCTAGAAATTATGTAAAATAAGGATTTTGTTTCACAGGTAAGATTCTTTTTAATATTTTATTATTTCGTTCTTTTTAAGTAAATATTTTTATAAAGTGCTTATAATTGCTATACTTATTTCTCTAAATTGAATTTGTTTAACTATATTATATCTTATATTATTTCAAAAATGTCCATAATTATTTATGAGAGTTAAAACGAGTATAGACAAACCAAAGTTATAAAAACTTTTGAACTTTGTTAGATGTTAATAACAATAAAATAAAAATAAATTTCAGCAGATGTAATATTTTACACTAGTTTTGCTTGTTGTATCTTTTAATAATAATAATAATAATAATATATATTTATATTCAAATCAAAAAATTGCCAATAACGCGATAAATGCCAATAAAGGTAACTTTTTCACAGGGTTCCACCATTGCACCTTTTCTTATATTCCCTTAATATTGGAATGCTCCGTCCACTGTTATAATAAGTCTATGTTTTGAAACAATGCTTTATGTGAATGCTTCTGAAGAATGAATCAACAATTGTTTACGTATGGGAAATAAGTACGCTGTAATTTAAAAATTGCAGCTCTTAGAACTTCAAAACTGATAATTTTCATTATTCTTTAATATTAGACTCTTATTTTAAGATAAAAGCAATCGAATGATATCGCGTTGTGAAACTTTACAGCGTAATATCTTTAAATCTAATAACTTGATGTATGTAGTATTCTCACAAAAAATGAACAGTTTTTAGAGCTCTTTTAAAAAAGTATAACATATATGCCGTGTCTTTTAAAAAAATTCCTCAGTTTTTACAAAAAAAAAAAAAAAAAAAAAAAAAAAGACCGACTTTTATCCCCAAAGTAATTAAATCTAGACCAATCAAAAATATGAGTGGTTCGCCCGGATGTGTTCCGCCTACAAACTCTTTGCTTTATTTATATAGATTCTTGGAAAACCAAACTGTTTCTAGAAAGTTTTCAAATTTCGAATGGAGTAATTGTTATTACTGATTAGAACAAAGTAATACAGAAATATAATGTAAACTTAAACCCTTTAATTTATAGTATTTGTTGCTTTAAGGTCGCTTTAATTTGGTATTTTGAACCACCTCTATTAAAAGGTCACCCCCTCTAAAGGGCCAGTATTTTATGGTCCGGTGGGTGTTCTCTTAGGGTGGTTTCTGTGTAAGTATCAGTTTGGATCTTCAGTTTTTGAGTTATCCATCTTTTCAATAGTTTATTATGACTAATACCAATAATAATAAAAATGAAAATATCAGGTTAGCCTCCAAAATAACCAGTTGTTATATATGTAACGTATTTTTATTTATTTATTTATTTAATTATTTATTTTAATAAGTTGAGTATGGAATAAATGATATATAACAATAAGCCCAAACTAATACATAATCGAATTAATTAAAAAATTCCATTTCCTAATTAAATCAATATGCGTAGCAAATTACACTTTTATTTTTTTAATATTTTACATCTTTGAAATTAAATAGAAATTTAATCTAAAAACAAAGGAATGAAGTGTCTGACATAGGTTGATATCGATCTGCCATGGAATTGTCGAAATGAAATCGTATCAAACTGCCTGATTTACTAACTAAATAATTTCAAATTTAATCAACAAGCTATAAATCTTCGAATTAGGTGAACTATCATAGGAATACATAAATTATTACCTTATTAGGTAGTTGTTCAACAATATTTGCTCTTGTACATAATATGAACGTAACAGATGCGCTTGGGATATTGATTAATAAATATTCGTATTACAGAACTGAAGGGGCTACGCCAGCTTTCAAATAGATCATTAAAACGCCAACCGGTGTTTCACGAATTTATCATTTTCTACAGTTGATAGGATTATCCTGGTTGTATGAGCGATTCCACAATGCGTGTTGTTGCATTCGATATGTGATACTCTATTATTATTATTATTATTATGAAATTGTCGCTCGGAAGCAAAAGCGAGACAAATACAAAATTCTAGATAGGAGAAAAGTACATTTGAATCTTGTTAATAATTTACGTTTAGTATTTTAACCTAATAAATTTGTTTAGTAATTTTAAATTTATAATTTTCCTAATGAATATTTTTTATCCTATATCTATATGCAATTTAAGGCATTTCGAATAAAATCTCTGTCTTTATATATAAGTAAGTGTGTGTGCGTGTGTATTAATTTAATTTAATAAAATTTAATTTAAGTGTACTAATTAACATTTTATAACTTAATGTTTTAATAAGTGTACTTAAAATATAGCACATTAAAGATTACATAATGTGACATATTACAGTCACAGTCTCATTCTGAAAAAAAAAGGGGAAATTCACCATTCTTTTCGATAAATGCAGGTTGTGTTCCAGTAATTTATTATTGCTTAAATGAATGTAATTATATTCTTCTATAAATAAAAATGACAAAAAATTATTTTTATTTATTTATCTATTTTTACTTTCCGAACACTATAGTGAGGAAAGTATTGTAATCATGTCAAAAATCCGAATTTGAGATTTTGATGTTTCTATACGTTTCGAGGTCCCCTGAATCCGTCTTCACTATTTTTGCGATGATAGCTGTATGTGTATATGTATGTGTGTATGTCTGTGTGTATGTATGTGTGTGTGTATGTCTGTGAGTGAACACGCTAGCGTCTAAACGCTTTGTTCTAATAAGCTGAAAGTTGGTCCGCTTATTGTAAATCACCATAGTGCGAACTCTATTGATTTTGGTGAATCTAGCACTTATAGTTTTTTTACAGGGACACAAGAAAAATTCTTTATCATTATGGCCTATGGGACCAAAATCTTAAAAGTGCGGTAGCATCTAAACGCCTTATTAATCTGAGCAAAAAATTTATACACATGTTATAGGTCACAGTTACTCAATCTGTATAGATTTTGGTGAATTTAGCACTTACAGTTTTTTTTACAGGGACTCAAAGAAAATTCTTTATCATTATGGCCTATGGGACCCAATTTTTAAAAGTGCGATAGCATCTAAACGCCTTATTCAATTGAGCTGAAAATTTATATGAATATTATAAATCACTGTTGCTCTAACTTTGGTGAATCTAGCATTTATAGGTTTTTACAGGGACACAACGGAAAATTCTTTATCATTATGATCTTATGGGCTCAGTAGCGTTAAATAAAACATCGTGTAATATGGAGAAAAATACTATTATGGTTTTCTCTCTTTTGTTTGTTTAACAACTCCTCTTTCTTTACTTTATCTACAAAACTGTTAATTACTCAGTGTTTGGAAAGTCGAGTTTAGTCACTCCAGATTTTTTTTTTTTTTTTTTTTTTTTTTTTAACGCAGAAAAAGAATGCAATACTTTCGATTACATTGTAAATCTCAGCTTCGTTCGCATGTGCGAGGTGTTTCACATCGCAGTTATGAATTGCGTTCCACTTCAGACTGGCTAAATTATAGAAATGGCATCTTCTATTTGAATACGATAGAGAACAATCATTTTAAAGCAGAATACTGATTGGCTTATTTTAACACAAGCATTCGTATTCAATCTGTCACAATATTAATTTCTTTTTTGGAAGATTCATGTTCACAGATAATGGATTGTTTAATATTTAATTCATATATACAATTTATGTTTTAATAAAAAATTTTCTGTATACATAAAAGATCTGAGAAAAAAAAATAAGCTCTAGCTTAACTCAGATTAAAAAAAGTGGCAATAAATTCGAGAGAAAACTTCTCATCTAAAATATGCCTTTGAATTTTATATTATATTAACCCATTAAACGCCGCTATACGAATCCCACTGAAAATTTATGAATTTTCGTATATTTTGGGTTTTAATGTGCATTTCTAATCATATATAGTTTAAATAATTAACAAAAATATATTTTGTTAGAATATATTATATGTTTCAAAAATGGAAGATTTGACACCTAATTGGAATAGAACGCATGTTGAAAAACTGCAAAACCCTTTTAAATTAGTTTTATTGATCCCTGTTTGTTATAATTTTAGAAAAGAATTGTTTTATTTGATATACATTGTTTTAATCCCATGTACTCGAATGAGTTACTTTTGCTGACTTTTTTTCTTTGCTGATGTTTTGCAGAAAAACTAACATCTTTGTTTGAATAAATGAATATATATATATATATATATATATATATATATATATATATATAGAAGTTGCATTACAAACTTTTTGAAAAAATTACCAACGAAACTAGAAGTTTCAATATTTAATGTAAAAAAAGAAAAATTATATTTATCTTAATTACTTATAGAGAAAAAAATTCTTAAAATATTGTTCCCGCAGCGGGAGCTTTGGCGCTCAATGGGTTAAAAACGCTTATTTTACATTTTTGAAAGTCATCCTTAAGTGTCAAGTTTTAATTGCTGTTTTCTATAAATCCAATTTTTTAATGCCTTTCGATAATAAGCTGATCATAATATATTTATGCACTTTGCATATCTTAGTTTTTATAAAAAAAAAATACGTATACACTGAATTGCCGCAATTCGACTTTATTAATGATTATTTTAAGGATCGCGTTGAACAATTCAAAGGATTGACATGTAATAAATATCGAACGTATCTTAGAATTTCCGACGGTACTATTCACGCTGAAGTACCAAATCATGTGATGCAATATGCAAATATGAACATGCCAGTAGCATCGCGCAAGAATTATAAAAATAATCAATGCAATGTTAGGATTTTTATTTGTATTCAAGTGATTTAAGTAAAAAGGTTTTTAATGCAGTTTCTATCATACGATGGAAATTAATAGACTTTGAACACAAAATGCTAGTTAGAGCTAAGCACCTGGGTCGTTCCATTTTGCTATGGATTTTAATATTTCCTGATCCACAATGTCAAGATTGTGCCTAGGATATATAGTTTCAGGCATAACCTTATATTATGGATAAGGCAGTGGTTGATCACGTCTACTTAATCAACAAAACAACAACGTCTATGTGTTCATTAACCATCAATTGATCAATATGTGACGTCCGAAAAGATACAGTCGGTAACAAAAGTGTCCGAACACTAGCAAAAATTCCTATGTAAAAAAAGTACACTTCATACGGTTTTGTTAAATAAATCCTTGTCGAATCCTGTTCTTAGTCAGTGTAAGAACATGATTCGATAAGGATTTATTTAACAAAACAGTATGAAGTGTACTTTTTTTTACGGAATTTTTGCTAGTGTTCGGACACTTCTGTTACCGACTGTATGTGTCCGTGAGAACAGTGCAGAAAAATTTGGTGTTCATGTAATATATCAGCAGATGACCGACTCGAGTGCCTTTACTAACGATACATCATTGTATGTAGCTCATCTGCTGGGCTCGTTAACATATCGGTTAGATCCTAGATGACTGGATAAACATATTTTGGTCGTATTTCTCAAAATTCGATTTTGTTAGAGCTTAGAGCTATTGTTAGTGTGGCACAGATCCGACGGGTCTTTATAACTCAAATTGTTAACAAAGAAATGTGAAAGATGGCAGGGGCTCCATAATTATGGGGAATGTATTTTAATAGCTTGGATTAGTAATCTGTCAAAAAGAACGATGTGTGTTCTAGAAATGGTTCTGTTCAGCTATATAGAAATCATTTGTAACTATTAATAAACTCCATGTACCCAAACAACGATGAAAAATTTCAGAAGGACAATATTGTGGGATGTGGAATCTCCAATACCTGTCCCCATCTTGCAGCTGTCGATGAAGCAGCCGGAATACCTCTCAACTCCCAGCTCCTAAAGAAGAGTAACGCGCTGTTGGCAACACATATCTAAGCGGGAGAACGATGTCAGTTACGATGGCCGAAAGACGATGAGGACGTTCTCTCGACGAACAGAACTAAAACTTAAATAAAATAACTATGACGATTTTATAGAATGTAATGAAGTATATCTTTAATGCGTAATAAAATTACCTTTTGTAAATATTAACTTTTATAAATATTAATTTAACGATTTAATTTAAACTAATTAGTAACTTAATAGTTTATGATTTTGTTTCGATTGAGATCAGTGCCTATATTATTGTATTTAATAAGTATCTCGATAATATTACACGTCATCGGGCTAAAATAGATAGCAACTGACTTGGAAAACACTCTTAATAATTTCAGAGAAGGATTTAGCCACGTACATTACCATACATGAATGTCATCGAACATACAGTCGGTAACAAAAGTCTCCGAACACTAGCAAAAATTCCTATGTAAAAATATGACACTTAATGCAGTTTTGTTAAATAAATCCTTGTCGAATCCTGTTCTTAGTCAGTCTAAAAACAAGATTCGACAAGGATTTATTTAACAAAACTGTATTAAGTGTACTTTTTTTACATAGGAATTTTTGCTAGTGTTCGGACACTTTTGTTACCGACTGTACAGTCGGCAGCAAAATTATTGAAGCACACATCCACACTTTTCATATATATTTTTTTAGTTTGAACTCTAATTTTTATCATCAACTTATTTTTTTATAAACAGTATAAGACTAAGATCATGACTCGACAAATATTTACTTAAAAAAACTATAGTAGGTGCCCATCTTTTACGTAGGAATTATTGCTAGTGATTCAATAATTTTTCTGCCGACTGCATATTGGAGATAATGGAAAGGTTAGTTAGGGCACAGAATCCAGAATTGGCAACATTTTCGCAATTGATATGTTTGTAGAGTCAGTATGGATGAAGGCTCCTGGCTTCTGAGTAGGTCTTGAATCAAGCCACGTCACCAGATAAAAGAAGATTTCACACAGTATTAAGAGCTAAAGTCGGCGCAAAAGTATCCGAGCACTAGCTAATAATTCCGATATCAAAAAAGTACACTTAATACTGTTTTGTTAAATAAATCCTTGTCGAATCATGTTCTTACACTGACTAAGAATATGACTCGACAAGGATTTATTTAACAAAGCAGTATTAAGTGTACTTTTTTAGACAGGTATTATTGCTAGTGCTTGGATACTTTTGCTGACGACTGTATAACCTGACTTTCGATACGTCAGTGTAATACGTAATTGTGGAATTTTTTGTTAGCACATTGCAGGTTAGGTCATATATGTTCCTAACTTTAACATCAGAGGACTTGAGCAAACGTGCTAAAATGTTGATTTCGGCAATTTTATGAAGTACTGTATAAATACTGAAATTCTCAGTGTTATGTTTTGATTTCACTTGCTCACATAAGTTACATAATAAGCAGAACTTTCCATTTAGTATAGAGTGGTGTTACTAACTAATGGTCATAACTAATGAAAGTGTTGTGAAATATTTGTGTCTGGAATTATTTTGTATAAAACTCTTATTTCTTAGGGCAAAAAGTAATACATCATTAAATTAGCTTCAAGTCAAGAAACTTTGATCGCGTTAAAAATGGAATTTGTTTTTGTTCTACATGATACTGTACGAAAAAATCTTGACTAAATATAACTTAGGGAACTGAGGGGCAATGTAAAAAAAAATTTAAATTTTATTTTTTATACGAGAATGTGTTCATTAAGTTCAACTGTTTCTAGGATAATAAATTTTTAAATTGAAAGTATATCTATCTGGATAGCAATTGAAGGAAACATCATTGTTAATTGATAACACAGTACATCATGTACATTTGTATGTGTTGCAATTTATCTTATGTGTTTACTTGTTCTTGCATCACGTATATGTATTGCAGAACTCGTTCTTATGCCATATCGAGTTTAATCAACGAAATAAGAATCAACGAAATTCTACATTATTATTACGGAATACGAGAAAATGTCTTCCAAACGAAACGCAGTGAAAACTCTTTTAGTAAATTATTTGGACTGTAATCATTAAAGATATAGCAGAATACCTTAGAAATTTGCATGCATGACAGGCATGAATACACTAATCCATAGAATAAAATTACATTCAAACTAGTAATTTTCAAAAGAAATATGCTCGATATAAAACATATTTTTAAACGTGAATGGTGGAATTTTGAAAACATGGTAAAAATTTTGAATGGTAGGAATTTTGAAAACATGGTAAAAAATTAAAATAGTCAAATTTCGAAACGTTATAAACGGTATTGCCTCGATAACACCAGATTATGAGAAGTAATAGAACATTTTGAATAAGGCTAGTGAGAGAGAGCCAAAGTTAGACCGCACTAAAAAAAAAAAAAAAAAAAAAAAAAAAAAATCAATGTTTCGTTTTTCTTACCTTGTGGAACTTGAATTAAAACAACAAGTCTCAAAAAAAAAAAAAAAAAAAAAAAAAAAAAAATTGCATATAACTTGTAGATTTTCAAAGTAGAAACTTGAGTAGTGAGATCATTATAATAGCAAAATGTTTACAGTTGTATACAAGTAATCAACTGTATGCAAGTACATGTGTAAATATGTAAATTACATTCTATAGTATGTCTACTTTGTAAAGAAGAAACCATTTAATTTATATTACAGATTGAATTTAATAATCATAAGTCTTTTACCGGTGTATCCTGAATTAACTTAAAATTATATACATTTCTCGTTGAAACCCATTTACTTAATTATTTTTAAGTAAAAATAAATCTGTTATATTTTTTCTGTGTCTGTATACATATGTAATCAATAAATGTTTAATTTTTAAATACTTGTACCCTATACTGTGAAAATCATTACATTTAAAACAAAAATTAAACACATACGGCTTTCTCTCTCTAACAAACATGTATTGGACATGATTTTGAAATGGATAAAAATAATAAAAAGCGAACAGAAATAAATATTTACGGAACAAAATATTTGAAATATAAAGTTTATGCCTTTGAAACTTTTTTTACCGCTTACCTAAACCCTATTTCAATCTACTTTTAACACAAGATCCATTTCCAAAAGCACTAGTTATGTGATTAGGAAATGCTTATATTCTATTTAAACATCGAATAAAAGTATGTGTTTTCCATTTCTTTTCCATGTTGCATTATTTATGGTTATGACCGGTTATCTACATATTGCAGTTTAATGCCTGTAATTTTTCTCACTTATCCTACAGCTTCAGGCCTACCTGATCAATTTTGTAGTGCAAGCTAAGTATAGGCTCCGAACATCTGGTAGGATAACATCCACCACTCAACTGAGAGATATTATTTTCTCTGGATCTGAGGATTGCCGCTTACAGCGATTCAAAAATGTTCACACAGAAATCATTGACTTGCTTTTACAGCTTTCTATTTTCCCGAAGTGACAAACGGTGCTTTTAAAAACATAGAAATATAGAAATCTTGCTATTCTGAATTTACTGTAATTTATGGGCAAATGGGCTCTTGCATTAGTTTTCCGCATTTGTGTTTATCCAGAATCGACTATACTCAGCTAATCTTGTTTTAAAATCAGAGTTTGATGCTTCAAAATATTAATAAAAGTAAAAAAAAAAAAAAAAACTTAATATAGATTTGATTTTGATAATCGAAAATAATATGAGTTAATATATTCTCCATTATATTTTCAGATTATGAAAATCGAGATAAAAATATTTCACTTATCAGAGTTAATGAATGTTCAACTGCTTTATAGCAACAAAGCTATAACAACAAAGAAAAAGAAATAATTACAAAACAACAACGAAAAATCATGCGGTACGCATTGATTATAAACACTTTCCAACTGTATGCGCTCGTTGTATCGTATGACCTTCAATTTTCTTTGCCTGCGTTGTCAAACAACGGACAGACAAAACGTAGAACACCGAGAAAAAAATATACCGCCTCCATCTAGAATGAATAAGTGGTCATTTTCTGAAACTCTAAACTAGAAATATAGATTTACGAACTGTGCGTATAAAGTGAACAAATAACCTGGATAGACAAAATGACCAAGAATTTTCGGTCTATACTTTTCTAGAGGATAAAACAATACTATGAATATTATGGAGATCACGAATCTTTTGTATTGCAAGGAATTCTCGCTTGATTTCATAGAATTGGGTCATAAACCAAACTCGCCCCTTGAGTTCGCATTTATTTGGAGAGATTTTTAAATAAGTTTGACCCCACGATAATACAGGAGAATGCTCTAGTATTCTAACAGGGGATTTTAGAACTTGATAGGAAAGAGAACTAGAATTTATAAAGGTGACATGGACGTATATTTATTAACCCTTTCATTCCCGGTGATGCCAATTGGAGTCATAACATTTCTGATTTTCTTTCTTACCATCTAACTGATTCAAAATGAACAATATTTAAATCTATATACATTTTCCCACCGAAAAGAATATATTTTACATGATTTCACTATCCTTGTTGATAAATGAAAGTATATTTTACTCTATTCTGATAATAATATCGGGATCAGATTCCTGTTTTAGGCAATTTAAATAAATTAACTGTTTGAAATATTTTTTATTTTATTTTTTAATGTTTATAATTTGTATTTTAATTGATTACAAAATATATTTCTTCCAAAATTTTGATATTTTTATTGATTGAAAAGTTATGATTTTTAATGGCATCAGTGGTTATATTAAACATAAACAAACACCTCTCAGTTGCTTTGTTAGCTATGTTAATTCGTACTCTACTATTACATCTGTTTAAAAAAAATATTTATATATATTATCTTTGAAATAAATTTATAACTAAATATAACATTTATCGTTTTATGGAAGGAAAAATTGGGAATGAAAGGGTTAAAGACATAACTTAGTTTCTAGATTGTTTTCAGTCACAGATTGTTTTCTGTGAAAGGCTGACAGATAAACTAAATGAATTCATAATCACCTTTAAACACTGTTAGAAAATTTTAAAAATGTTATGCAGTCTTTAATGTACTTGAATATTTTAGTGTAGTCCTGTAAATCTGAAGGTTAAGCATATCATGTT